>JARQOC010000002.1:192501043-192700889 GCA_033576535.1 Allobates femoralis | reverse complement strand
CAAAAATAGCAGTGCATTTTCGGGGAGAAACCCGCAGCTGCATAAAGAATTGATATGCAATTTTTACGACTGCTCCTGCTTTTTCCCCCTTGATGTCAAAAGGGGAGGAAGAATCCGCTTCCTCCTCCCCTCGGACAGGTTCCCCCGCCCATTGATTTCACAGTGTTTTAAAAACCTTAAATTAAAAAACAAAAGCAAGTGAAAAAAAATTAAAAAAAATAAATACTTACCCCCCGACCCCTTTTTCCCCGGTGTTCGCTGAATTTGATATTCTCATCTATAGTATTGCTGAAATAAAAAAAAACTCCAGTAATTTCTCCTCAGTGTCATTGCAAACAAAGAAGATATCATCTATGTATCTCAACCACCTCCTGACATATTGGAAGTGGTGAGATATATAGATGAAGGTTTCCTCCAGAAAAGACATGACCAAATTTGCATATGCGGGGGCCATATTGGCCCCTATAGTGGGCCCTCTCTTTTATTCAAAGAAATCATCCCAAAAGATTAAATTATTTCTTTTGAGGACTAGTTCCAGCAAGCTCCAGATGAATGTTTCAGACTCCTGAGTGTATTCAGTCATATCAAGGTTTTTTTCAACACTTATTGTTATTATTGTTATTATTATTGTTGTTGTTATTATTATTTATTTATAGAGCACCGTTAGGCTGCATTCACACATTGCATATTTTGCTGCGCTTTTTTACGCGCGCTTTTCAAAATACACAATGTGCCTTTTGTCTGCCTGCAAAGTGAATGTGAAATTCACTTTGCAGTGCAGACATTGCGCAAAAATATGCAGTGCATTTTCAGGGAGAAAGCGCAGCTGCATAAAGAATTGATATGTCAATTGTTTACGTAGCTGCTCCTGCGTTTTCCCCCTGTGATGTCACAGAGGGGAGGAAGAATCCTGCTTCCTCCTCCCCTCTGTGACAGCTGTGGCCGCCCATTAGATTTCACAGTGTATTAATTAATATACACTGTGAAATCTAAATTAAACAAAAGCAAGTGAATGAAAATTAAAAAAGAATGAATACTTACCCTCCGACGCCTTTTCCGGTGTTCGGTCTCCGGTTCCAAATGAGAGGTGTTCTGACAGGACCTGTGGTGACGTCAGAGGGGCAATCTCGGGCACTCGCGGTCATGTGATACATATCACATGACCGCGAGCAGCCAATCAGCACTGGGAACGCCCTGGGAACGCCCCTCTAACGTCACCACAGGTCCTGTCAGAACACCTCTCACTTGGAACCGGAGACCGAACACCGGAAAAGGCGACGGAGAGGTGATGTATTCATTCTTTTTTATTTTTCATTTACTTGCTTTTGTTTAATTAAGATTTCACAGTGTATATTAATACACTGTGAAATCTAATGGGGCTGTCACAGCTGTCACAGAGGGGAGGAGGAAGCAGGATTCTTCCTCCCCTCTGTGACATCACTGCGCTTTCTGAAGTAAAGAAAGCGCAGTGTGTGAAAGCCCCTGCGTATTTTGTTGCGCTTTTTTGCGCGGCCGAAAAACGCGGCAAAAAGCGTGCGCAAAAAAGCGCAGCAAAATACGCAAATGTGTGAACGCAGCCTTAAATTCATGGTGCTGTACATGAGAAAGGGATACATACAAACAAGTTAAAAATACAAACAAGAAACTAAAAGTGAAAGACTGGTACAGAGTTGAGAGAGGACCCTGCCCTAGTGGGCTTACATTCCACAGGGCAATGAACAGTAGGTTGGGTCTGCGCTGGTGGTGGTGAAGCGCCAGGTCCAGCGGTGATGTAGCGCCGGATCCATTGGTGGTGAAGTGGCATCATGGTCATTGCAGGCTGTAGGTAGTCCTGAAGAAGTGGGTTTTCTGGTCCCGCTTGAAGATTCCGAGTGTAGGGGATAGTCAGACATGTTGGGGTGCAAAGTTCCAGAGGAATGGGGATGTTCAGGCGAAGTCTTGCGAGTGGTTGGATGAGGAACGTACAAGTGTGGAGGAAAGAAGTAGGTCTTGGGAGGATCAAAGATTATGAGTTGGATGATATCAGGAGATTAGTTCAGAGAGATATGGGGGAGACAAATTGTAGATGGCTTTGTAAGTCAATATTAGTAGTTTGAATTGGATACACTGGGAGATTGGGAGCCAGTGGAGGGATTTGCAGAGAGGAGTAGTGGAGGAGCAGCGAGGAGATTGGTGGATTAGTCGGACAGCAGAGTTAAGGATGGATTAGAGAGGTGCAAGAGTGTTAGCAGGGAAGCCACAGAGGAGGAGGTTGCAGTAGTCAAGACAGGTGATTAAGAGTGCATGCAATAGTAGTTTAACAGATTGAGGGTTGAAGAAGGGACGGATTGTGCAAATACTTTTGAGTTAGAGGCGGCAGGAGGTGTCGAGAGCTTGGATGTGTGGTTTGAAGGATAAGGCAGAGTCAAGGGTTACTCCAAGGCAGCAGACTTCAGGTACAGGACGAAGTGTGATGTCATTTATTGTGATAGATAGATTAGGTAAGGGAGGTGCGCTAGGAGGGGGAAAGATGATGAGTTCAGTTTTTTCTAAGTTTACTTTAAGGAAGCGAGAAGAGAAGAAGGAGGGTATGGCTGATAGACACTCTGGGATTCTGGACAGCAGAGAAGTGACGTCTGGGCCAGAGAGGTAGATCTGAGTATTGTCAGCATACAGGTGGTACTGAAATACATGGGACTTTATGAGTTGTACTAGGCCAAGGGTATAGATGGAAAAAGGTGTGATTTAGAGAGGAGGTGTGCAAGTTCTCCTTCAGTGATGGAGGGGAGGAGGGTTAGTGGGGGAGGAAAGTCATCTGGTATACATAGGGGTTGCAATGTTGGTTAGCAAAGACTTGTCTGATCTGATCGATCTTGCTGGTGAAGTGAGTTGCAAAGCCTTTTGCAGAGATATGAGAAGAAGGAGGGGCAGTGGGGGGCAGAGGAGAGAGTTAAATGTGTTGAATTACTGCCTTGGGTTGTGGGACAAGGGGATATGAGGGTAGTGAAGTAAGTCTGTTTAGTGGAGGTGAGTGCTGACCTGAACTTGAACATTGCTTGTTTGAATGCTTTGTAGTCTTCTTGTGAGTATGTTTTCTTCCAGCACCAGTCAGCAACCCTAGACTCCCGCCGCAGCTTTTTAGTAGTGTCTGTGTGCCAGAGTTGTCTGTTGATTCATCGTGTTCTGCCATGAACAAGAGGAGCAACTGCATCAATCGCTGCTGTGAGTGTAGAATTGTAGAAAGTGGTGGCGTTATCTGTTTAATGGAGTGAGGACATGGTGGATAGTGGAAGAATAGATTCAGAGAGTATGTGAGTATCAACGTGTGTGAGGTTTCTGTGAGGGTGTGCTAGTTAGTGGACATGAGTGGCAGGTGAGGAGGACAAAGATGAGAAGGTAAGTAGATGGAGGTCAGATAGGGAGAAAGGGGAGGTAGTGGGGTTAGTTAGGGAGCAGAGGCAGGTGAAGATGAGATCTAGTGTATGTCCATATGTGTGGGTGACTTTGTAGGACCATTGAGGGAGACCAAAGGCTGAAACAAGTGACAGGAGTTTGGAGGCTGCTGACTAGTGGGTGTCAATGGGGATATTGAAGTCACCCATGATGATGGTGGGAATGTCAACAGAGACAAAGTGAAGAAGCCAGATGGAAAATTGGTCGATCAAGGCAGTGGTAGGGCCTGGGGGTTGATAAATGACATTGTGTCATGTGTCATGTGTTATTGATGTGTAGAGGGCAACCACGTCAAAGAATATCAGGATGTTGAAATCACTAGTCTCCAAATCCTTCAATTTAATATAAAAATCTGTGGTGTCCTTCACAAGTGATAACGACTGGTTTGCCAGAGGATTTTAGCTCTTGGCTAAAAAGACCCCTATATGACTAAACACCGAATTAGACCTGGAGACAATCGGTCTCCCCGTTTGAGCAATTAGTGATTTGTTTATTTTAGGTAATACGTATATAGTTGGTGTTATAGGTAGGTTCACCATCAAATAGTCACATAGGTCTTTATCAATAATACCTCTGGTAAATGCTTTGTCAAGAATAGACTTCATTTCCCTGTTGATGGCAAATATTGGGTAATAAGAAAGCTTTTTATAAACATCAGTATCATAAACTTGTCTCTTTACCTCCATCAGATATTTTTCCTTATCCATAACGACAACAGTGCTACCTTTGTCGGCTTTTTTTATCACAATACTGTCATCATGAATTAATTCATTTAATACCTCGACTTCCTCTTTTTTCAAGTTTTCGGTGATTAAATCTGCCAGAGGAAATTTCCTTCAACATTCGTGTATCATTGTTAACCCCTTCAATGAAGGCTTCTATGTGAGGAGAATCACTTGGTGGCATAAAATAACTCTTATTAAAAAGCACAAACTTCTGGATTCAAGTTCACATGTATTTTTCTTTTGTCACCATATTACCCTTACTTAACCATTTCTTCAGTTTTAATCTCCTAAAAAAATTATTGAGATCAATGGAGAGCTGGAACCAATCCATGTGGGAAGTTATACTAAAAGTCTAACCTTTGTTTAAAAGTTGTATCTGAGTGGAAGTTAATACCTTTTTTGAAATATTCACCACTAGATTGGGTCCTGGTTCCTCATGTTGACCTGTCTCTGGGGTTGAGTTTTTGTTTTGGACCTTTTCTCTTTTTTGTTGTCTACGTTGTGTCCTGCCCCCTCTCCTTTGCAACCGGTATTCAAATTTATTGGCTCTGGAAGGTAGATAGATGTTATTAACAACCTTTTTAACACAATCATCACTTACAACATTTCTACAACAATAACCTTTTTTCTTCCACCCATCAGATTTATCTTTTTGCTAGATGTAAATGTTGCTAACTCATAATCTTCAGTATCCCTCCCCCATTTTTTGCTTTTGGTCTACTCCAGTTCATTCCTTAATTTAGTCACACGTGTGTCTTCAACAGCCTTAAACGTTTTCCACTCTTCAGATGGTAAAACATTCTATAGCTTTGCCTCCAAGGTGGAGATGGTATCTTTTAAACCTCCAAGTTCCCTCCGTAAAAATTCCATGTTCAATAGGATCACGTCAAAAGTATATTTGTTAGAAATTTGCCAAAATTTAGCACAAAATCTCTTAGAATTCATCACTAAGTTTGCAACATATAACAACATAAAGCTGCCCATGGCCAAAGATTGGTGGGGGTAGATAAATACCCATTCGATGTAGAGTCTGTCCTTGAGCCTTGTTAATTGTCATTGCGAAAGCTGGCTTAACAGGAAACTGTCGTCTTTGTAGTTTGAATGGTAACCCAGTTTCAGATGGACAGAAATCAATGCGTGGAATAAAAACAAAGTCTCATTCAGCTGATCCTGTGATGACTGTTGCCTGTATGCCTAGGGTCACACATAAGCCCTGGATCCATTATTTGCATCTGTTTTTGAACTTTAGAATTCTAAGTCCAAAAACTGATGCTGTTAACAGATCCTGGACTCAAGTGTGACTGCTCTGCTATGTGATTTTTTTACATGACCCAAAAAATATTGCAAGCAGCATTTTTTGGGTGCAGTAAAAAAATGAATCCATTTTTTTAACATGGTGCCCTATGGTTAACGGATCTGTTAAAAAATGGCACATATAGGCACCATCCGTTTTTGCTAGCATTTTTTGTCAAAAAATGGCAAACTCCAAAAAATGCATAGATGCACAGGAGGCTCAAAAATCAGCCTTAAAAAAAGTGATCTGTTATTGAAATCAGTGGAAAAAACTGATTGGCATGTGTGACCCTAGCCTATGATATGTGGATTTAAGGATGTTACAATGAGCCGAGATCCATTACATAATCCTTTTTTGTATTCAGATTTCGCAGTAGCATGACAATGTTTCCTATTTTTAGTTGTAGGCGATGTGGTGGCATTCCAGTTGGTGTCAGAAAATTTAAAAATTCGACTGGCCAGAGTTCACATTCATTAGCATCATCAGCATCCACATAATCATCACAATAAGACATATTGGCCACTCAATCGGTCCATAATTTGAGAGTTTAGAAGTTCAACATCTTCATTTTTTGGACAGAGTATTGCATGTGATGCAGCATACATAACACTTTCAGTGTCATTAACATTAATATGAATGTTTGTGCTAAATATGTCTGTGATTAAACAGGCAGAGGACAGTATGTCTGGAGGAATTTCAATAATGTCCTCTCCAAGGTTCGTTTGAGAGCTGACCATTGCCTAGTTTAACAAGGCGGAGAGAAGACATGGCACATTGAGGGAGCAACACACACACACGAGTAGTAGAATAGTGAAAATTATAACTTTATTAGTGCAATAGACCAAACAAGAATAAAAACAATTAAAACCATGGGGTGCCAATGCAGAACACAACGCTGAACATATGTACAAAATACAATGCTGACAAAACATGAGCAGGATATGACACAATATCGATGATCACAACAGGTTAGACAAAATACAGGATTGAGTTGTAGGGAAAGAACCGAGGGTGGGGGATGAGAGCAGGTACGAGAAGTACTAGTGCTATTTCACCACAATATTTTACATGAATACGCTTGTTAGCCCAATATAAGGTGTACAGTGTTATGGGTAACCAAAAATTCAGCAAATCATCCAATGAATAGGAGTCATTTAGTAGTCCCAAACACAGTGGTCCCTAGGGGTGGTCACATATGGATAATAACAAAGATCTTATTCATGAGCTAACTAACCGTATAATTGGTACAATGACCACCCATATATATATTGGGTACCCCCTATTTTATGCATATAGTCAAACAGTGTAGGTCACCGTATACACTAACAGTGGAAGATAAAGTGCATATTACCAGTCCGTAAATAGTCCGAAGTGTCAGTCCGAGGTATGAAGCGAGGTGACTGCAGGGCACCCAGGCCCCACGCGTATCGCTGCCAGGGCGCAGCTTCCTCAGGGGAAGTATAGGTCTGTTGCACATTGGAACTCATTTTATATCTGTTGGTAATTAATGATTGGATACAGCTGAGAGAGCACAATTGGACCACATGATATTGCCATAGGTGGAAGTGACATCACAATCACAACTCCGTGACCATGGTAACAAGTAAACACTATATCTTATACCCATTACAGGAAGTGGAAGTGACATCGCAGTCACAGCTCAGTGACCATGGTAACAAGTAAACACTATATCTTATACCCATTACAGGAAGTGGAAGTGACATCGCAGTCACAGCTCAGTGACCATGGTAACAAGTAAACAGTATAGCTTATACCTATTACAGGAAGTGACATAGCGGAAGTGACATCGCAGTCACAACTCAGTGACCATGGTAACAAGTAAACAGTATATCTTATACCCATTACAGGAAGTGGAAGTGACATCGCAGTCACAGCTCAGTGACCATGGTAACAAGTAAACAGTATATCTTATACCTATTACAGGAAGTGGAAGTGACATCGCAGTCACAGCTCAGTGACCATGGTAACAAGTAAACACTATATCTTATACCTATTACAGGAAGTGGAAGTGACATCGCAGTCACAACTCCGTGACCATAGTAACAAGTAAACACTATATCTTATACCTATTGCAGGAAGTGGAAGTGACATCGCAGTCACAGCTCAGTGACCATGGTAACAAGTAAACAGTATAGCTTATACCTATTACAGGAAGTGGAAGTGACATCGCAGTCACAGCTCAGTGACCATGGTAACAAGTAAACACTATATCTTATACCTATTACAGGAAGTGGAAGTGACATCGCAGTCACAACTCCGTGACCATGGTAACAAGTAAACAGTATATCTTATGCCTATTACAGGAAGTGGAAGTGACATCGCAGTCACAGCTCAGTGACCATGGTAACAAGTAAACAGTATAGCTTATACCTATTACAGGAAGTGACATAGCGGAAGTGATATCGCAGTCACAACTCAGTGACCATGGTAACAAGTAAACACTATATCTTATACCTATTACAGGAAGTGGAAGTGACATCGCAGTCACAGCTCAGTGACCATGGTAACAAGTAAACAGTATATCTTATACCTATTACAGGAAGTGACATAGCGGAAGTGACATCGCAGTCACAACTCAGTGACCATGGTAACAAGTAAACACTATATCTTATACCTATTACAGGAAGTAGAAGTGACATCGCAGTCACAGCTCAGTGACCATGGTAACAAGTAAACAGTATATCTTATACCTATTACAGGAAGTGGAAGTGACATCGCAGTCACAGCTCAGTGACCATGGTAACAAGTAAACACTATATCTTATACCTATTACAGGAAGTGGAAGTGACATCGCAGTCACAACTCCGTGACCATGGTAACAAGTAAACAGTATACCTTATGCCTATTACAGGAAGTGGAAGTGACATCGCAGTCACAACTCCGTGACCATGGTAACAAGTAAACAGTAAAGCTTATACCTATTACAGGAAGTGGAAGTGACATCGCAGTCACAGCTCAGTGACCATGGTAACAAGTAAACAGTAAAGCTTATACCTATTACAGGAAGTGACATAGCGGAAGTGACATCGCAGTCACAACTCGGTGACCATGGTAACAAGTAAACATATCTTATACCTATTACAGGAAGTGACATAGCGGAAGTGACAACGCAGTCACAACTCAGTAACCATGGTAACAAGTAAACAGTATATCATATATCTATTACAGGAAGTGACATAGCGGAAGTGACATCGCAGTCACAACTCGGTGACCATGGTAACAAGTAAACAGTATATCGTATACCTATTACAGGAAGTGACATAGCGGAAGTGACCACGCAGTCACAGCTCAGTGACCATGGTAACAAGTAAACAGTATATCGCATACTTATTACAGGAAGTGACATAGCGGAAGTGACAACGCAGTCTCAACTCAGTGACCATGGTAACAAGTAAACAGTATATCGTATACCTATTGCAGGAAGTGACATAGCGGAAGTGACAACGCAGTCTCAACTCAGTGTCCATGGTAACAAATAAACATTATACGTATTGCAGAAAGTAAGCCAACACATGGAGTGAAAGAATATCACTCCAGATGTCTGATATGATATAATGTCACACCTCTAGGTCGGATGATCCACGTTGTTAGCGATCATCACTTTTGTATACAACAGATGGAGGACCCCTAGGGACCACAATTATCAAAAAGAAAAGGGGAGGAAGAGAACCATCGACTTAGAACATACGAATAGAAGTTTATAAAGGCAGTCCATCCAAGGTATGTAATCCTGTTCTACGAGGTCCAATGGTTTCAAATCCGTTATTAAGGTAGATGATATTTTCCAAGATATAAAAAGTCCAAGTTTCCATGAGCTCGTTTGAGAGCTGACCATTGCCTAGTTTAAGTAACTAAGTGCTGTATTCTGGATCCCTGGATCTCATGTTGTTAAATAGCGGGAGTCTTGTGAAGTGCTTCTGGAGTTGACAATATTTAAGACAGCAATCCATAATTTCAGTTCTGGTGGCATGTGTAAGTACAGGAAGGCATTGTTGGAAATCTCCTCCAAGTATGAAAACTTTACCACCAAAATGAACATTATTTTTGTCATCAACATGTGTTGTCATAACATCACGTAGAAGTCTATCAATGATATTCAAAGAAAGGTTTTGTGCCATTATACACTCATCAAGTATAAAAAGTGTAGTATTTTTTAACTTGTTGGCAGCGTTAGTGTTATTTTTAATCTTGGCAACTGACGTTTCATTGATTGGGATTGGAATGCCATACAGAGAGTGCATAGTTCGTCCTCCCGGTAGCAAGTTTGCAGCTATTCCTGTAGTGGCAGCAGGTGAGACCACATGTCCTTGTCCTCTGACAAAATGTATAAGTAGATGGCATAAGTAGGATTTTCCAATGCCACCTGAACCATCAATAAAGAAACACTTAGGTGTCAACGTGTTGTCTTGTAGAGCATCCAAAATGGCATTGAAAGCCAACAGAGAGTTTTTTCATCTCGGTAGCTGTAGCTAATTCATACTCTTTATCATAGCCGTCTTGAGTCTGGCGTATATTTGTTGCAAGGCGTTGTAAATTGAAATCTAAATAAGACTTGCCATGTATTATTAGCACATCTTGAACATCTTTCATAGCATAGCTTTCACAATTGATACACAGTTCATTGTTGTTGTGGTATCCGTGTCAGTAGTCTTGTAAGAAATGCTGTTTAATTTCTTTACAATTCCAGTGGATTTGTAGGTGATCCAAAAATACAGATGTAAGCAAACATCTCCCGAAGTTGTGTAGGCATGTTCATAACAGTGGTATCTATTATAGTATTTCTCCAGACACTATCCTCTATTAACAATCCGAGTGCTAAGGCAGCATCTCAAAAGGTTTCATGTGTAATACAATTGATAGATTTAAAGTTCTGAAAACTTTTTGCTCCTTTTACATGTAATAACAACAAATGTAAATAATAGCGATCTTGGTCTTTCAGACTAACTGTATACATTCTTCCTATTACAGTGGGGCCTCTTTGATTTCTGGGTTCAAATGGGCCATGTTTCCAAATGTAGTGTTCCAGAATGTCTCTGTAATAATATTGATGTGCATTAGGGTCGATCTTATTAAGGATAAAGTATGCCACGAGTGGTGAATTTTGAAGTAGTTTTTGTTGTATGTTGTCAATGGGATCATCTTGATGGAAATATAGTGCTTGAGAGTTAGGTAGATGTACTGCTAGGCGAATAATGGCATGAGATTGTTTATGCATAGGAAAAGCAAAGATTTTCCACGCATCTTTGGGTGCACTGACGTATAGTGAATCAACAGATTGGTTTTAGTGATGAGCGAGTACTAAAATGCTCGGGTGCTCGAAGCTCGGGCCGAGCATCCCGAGATACTCGTGTACTCGGCCCGAGTACCGAGCCCAATGATATCCTATGGGAGACCCGAGTATTTTTATGAAATGACTGCCGGCAGCATGTAGAAACCCTAAAAATTTCACAAAAGTCTCAGAAGAGTGCTCAAATGACATGGCAACACCATGGGGAAGACCCCTGGAAGCATTTCTCACTCAAAAGTCACAGCTGTGAACAATGTTGTCCGAGTTTCAAGCCAATTTTACTGCGTCACCAGAAAACCTTCCAAAATGACACCAAAATGAATATTTAGGGTGGAAATGTTAAGGGCACATACCCAATAGTGAGATACAGCTGGTGTATGTTACTTTTTGTGATTGCATGAAAGATTTTACGTGAAAACATTGTGCGGCACTCCGATGACCCTGAGAAGAGACGTACATGAAGCCCTGTCTTGACATAATGTGCCCATTTTGAGGAACTGGGTCTATTGTAGTATTTTCCTTTGCCAGGGCAGTCCAAAATTGGGAGGTTCACCAATGCCCCTGGATAGAGACGTGCAGGAGGGCCTGTAAACCTGAAGTGGGTGTGTTGTACTATAGCCCTTTGGCAGGGGAGCCAAAAATTGGGAGGCTCCACATTGTCCCTGGATAGAGACGTGCAGGAGGGCCTCAAAACATTTTTCCCATTGAAAAGGAGCGGGTCTCCTGTCAATGTAATGCCCATTCTAAAAGAATGGACGAAAAAATTTACCACTGGGGGTATACCTGAAACAACAGCCTAACTATTGTAATGGTCATCATGGTGGCACATGAGGAGAAGGAGGAGCAGTCCAGCGATTAGCCAAAGTGCAGAACTGTGTACCCATGGGTGAGTGGAGGTACATGGCAAATTCCCATAACAAAATTTAAATTCAGTTGTCATTTGTTGGTGGTGTGGTGAAGTCTGGCCCAATCCAACCCTTGTTCATCTTGATCAGAGTCAGCCTGTCAGCATGTTCAGTTGACAGGCGGGTGCGTTTATCAGTAATGATTTCACCTGCGGCACTGAATACGCGCTCTGACAAAAAGCTAGTGGCAGGGCAGGCCAGGACTTCCAAGGCGTAGAGAGCCAATTCATGCCACGTGTCCAGCTTGGAGACCCAATAATTGTAAGGCACAGAGGAATCTCGCAGTACAGTTGTTCGATCTGCAAGGTACTCCTTCAGCATCTGGCCAAACTTAGCATTTCTTGTGGCACTACCCCGCACCTCAGGGGCTGTGGTACGTGAGGGGCTGAGAAAACTGTCCCACATCGTAAAGACTGTTCCCCTACCTCTGGCGGATTGGACTTGTGCCCCTCTCGGCCGTACGCCTTGGTTGTCCACCGATTCCTGACCTATGCCGCTAGCGTTTTGTGAGGGGAATGATTTGCCTACTTCCGTGAATATGGCCTTCTGGAACTGCGGCATTTTGGCTGACCTCTCCGCCTCAGGAATGAGAGACATAAAGTTCTCCTTGTAGCGTGGGTCTAACAGTGTTGCCAACCAGTACTGATTGTCGGCCAAGATGTTCTGAACGCGAGGGTCATGAGCCAGGCAGCTTACCATAAAGTCAGCCATGTGCGCCAGACTCTTAACAGCCATCACTTGAGTATCCAGACCAACACGATGACTGAACATGCTGTCCTCCTCCTCCTCCTCATCTCCCCTGTCCTCTGGCCAGCCACGCTGAATCGAGGGTATGACTGGTGTGCATGTCATATCCTCAATTTGGCCAGAGAGTTGCTCCATGTCTTCATTCTCCTCCTCCTCGTCATTGTCCTCCACTGCACGTTGTGATGAGATGAGGCTGGGCTGTGTGTTATCACCCACACCCACTACTGTTTCTTGCTCCAAGTCATCGCGCTTCACCTGCAATGCATCCTCTTTGTTTTTCAGCAGAGACCGTTTTAGAAGGCAGAGTAGTGGTATGGTGAGGCTAATAATGGCGTCATCGCCGCTCACCATCTTGGTAGAGTCCTCAAAGTTTTGGAGGACGGTACATAGGTCGGACATCCATCTCCAATCCTCAGGTGTTATGTGTGCAGTTTGACCCATTTCCCGACGGCTTAGGTGATGCAGGTAGTCAACAACTGCCCTCTTCTGCTCACATATCCTGACCAACATGTGCAGAGTTGAATTCCAACGCGTGGGGACATCACACACCAGTCTGTGGGCCGGAAGACGCAAACAGCGCTGAAAGCCGGCAAGGCCAGCTGAAGCAGCAGGTGACTTGCGAAAATGTGCAGACAGACGGCGAACTTTTACCAGCAGTTCAGACAGCTCTGGGTATGACTTTATAAACCTCTGAACCAACAAGTTGAGCACATGGGCCACGCATGGAACATGCGTCAGCTGGCCTCGCCTCAAAGCTGCCACCAGGTTCCGACCATTGTCACACACGACCTTTCCTGGCTTTAGGTTCAGAGGTGTGAGCCAGTGATCTGCCTGCTGTTTCAGAGCTGTCCACACCTCTTCTGCATTGTGGGGTTTGTCACCTATGCAGACTAGCTTCAGCACAGCCTGTTGCCGCTTCGCAGAGGCAGTGCTGCAGTGCTTCCAGCTTGGGACTGGTGTGGAGGGTACAGTGGATGAGGATGCGCAGGAGGAGGAGGAGGCTGAGGAGCATGACATTCCGGAGCTGTAGAGTGTCGGAGAAACCCTGACAGAGGTAGGGCCTGCTATCCTTGGTGTGGGAAGGACGTGTTCCGTCCCTCGCTCAGACTGGGTCCCAGCCTCCACAATATTAACCTAGTGTGCCGTCAAGGAGATGTAGGGGCCTTGCCCACAAGCACTTGTCCACGTGTCTGTGGTTAGGTGGACTTTGGCTGAAACAGCGTTGTTCAGGGCACGTGTGATGCTTTGGGACACGAGGTTATGCAATGCGGGGACGGCACATCTGGAGAAATAGTGGCGGCTGGGGACCGAGTAACGTGGGACAGCAGCCCCCATCAGGTCGCGGAATGCTTCCGTCTCCACCAGCCGGAAAGGCAACATTTCTAGCGCTATGAGTCGCGAAATGTGAGAATTGAGGACAGTGGCACATGGGGCGTTGGCAGCGTATTTGCGCCTGCGTTCATAGGTTTGCTGAATGGATAATTGAACGCTGCGCTGGGACAAGGACGTGCTTGATGGTGGTGTTATTTGTGCGTGGGCAACTTCAGGTGCAGGGCCAGAGGCTTGTTCGTGGCCAGCATGGACAGGGGATTGGCTCGCACGCACAACACGCGAAGACGTAGCAGTGACATCAGCAAGCACCCCTCCTCGACTCTGTTGTACTTCCCACAAAGTCGGGTGCTTGACTGACATGTGCCTGATCATGCTGGTGGTGGTCAGGCTGCTAGTTTTCGTACCCCTGCTGATACTGGCATGGCAGGTGTTGCAAATGGCCTTTTTAGAGTCATCTAGAGCCAACTTATAAAACTCCCAGACTCGGGAAGACCTAACATTTGCACAGGCACCTTGAGTCGTGTTGTTGTTCCGGAGAACGGTTGCCTGCCTTCTGCCTGCGGACACGACCCTGCTTCGTACTGCCCGTTGGGATGCTATGCCTCTCTCCCCCTGTGCACTGCTGACCTCGCTCTGCATATCCTCCTGCCAGGTTGGGTCAGCTACTGGATCATCCACCACGTCGTCTTCCTCTTCCGCACCCTGATCCTCCTCGTGACTTCCTGGCAATTGTGTCTCATCATCGTCCACCCCTTGTTGAGACACGTTGCCAACGTTCCGTTCGTGAGAACGTGGCTGCTCAAATATTTGGGCATCTGTACATACCATCTCCTCATCACCCACTTCAACAGGAGCTGGCGAGAGGCCAGATTCTGCGAATGGATACGTGAACAGCTCTTCCGAGTGTCCAACTGTGGGATCAGTAATGTCCGTGGACGTGTACTCGGCCTGGTGGTAGGAAGGAGGATCAGGTTGACCGTGTGGAAGACAGGGTGTTTGTGGAGGTGCCCATCTGACTTGAAGCATTATTCGCTATCCAAGTAACAACCTGTTGACACTGGTCTTGGTTCAAGAGCGGTGTACTGCTGCGGGCCCCAAGAATTTTGGACAGGACGTGCGAGTAGATGTGTCACTTTGTTGTTGAGAAATTAGTGCTTGCACATGACCTCGGCCTCTGCCTGCACCACCATCACGTCCACTTCCTTGTTTCTTGCCAACGCCCTTGCCAACGCCCTTGCGCATTTTGCCTATATACAACAGTCTGGTGACTGTTCAGGTCACAGGAGAGAAGGATTTTAGTCCCTAACCTGTATCAAGGTAGTAAGTACAACAGTCTGGTGACTGTTATGGTCACAGGAGAGAAGGATTTTAGTCCCTAACCTGTATCAAGGTAGTACGTACAACAGTCTGGTGACTGTAATGGTCACAGGAGAGTAGGATTTTAGTCCCTAACCTGTATCAAGGTAGTAAGTACAACAGTCTGGTGACTGTTATGGTCACAGGAGAGGAGGATTTTAGTCCCTAACCTGTATCAAGGTAGTAAGTACAACAGTCTGGTGACTGCAATGGTCACAGGAGAGTAGGATTTTAGTCCCTAACCTGTATCAAGGTAGTAAGTACAACAGTCTGGTGACTGTTATGGTCACAGGAGAGAAGGATTTTAGTCCCTAACCTGTATCAAGGTAGTAAGTACAACAGTCTGATGACTGTAATGGTCACAGGAGAGTAGGATTTTAGTCCCTAACCTGTATCAAGGTAGTTACAACAGTCTGGTGACTGTAATGGTCACAGGAGAGTAGGATTTTAGTCCCTAACCTGTATCAAGGTAGTAAGTACAACAGTCTGGTGACTGTTATGGTCACAGGAGAGAAGGATTTTAGTCCCTAACCTGTATCAAGGTAGTAATTACAACAGTCTGGTGACTGTAATGGTCACAGGAGAGTAGGATTTTAGTCCCTAACCTGTATCAAGCTAGTAAGTACAACAGTCTGGTGACTGTTATGGTCACAGAAAAGCTTGGATTGCGATCTGGATCACCCTACCTATATCCTCCTAAATTAGTCCTGAGAAGGACTGTTGTGGTCAGCAGCAGTTTGCAGCCCTGCTCCGGATCTACCTATGAGGGCCGCAAATCTGTCCCTAAGCAGCAGCAGTCACTCTCCCTACACTCACTGTCTGGATGGCTGTGTGCAGAGCACAGCGCGGTCGGGTCTTATAAAGGCTTGGTCACGCTGTGCAGGCCGGCCAATCACTGCAATGCCACAACTAACAGGGCTGTGGCATTGCAGTGGTCTGCCAGCCAATCCCTGCATGTGGGCTGGCTCTCTAAAAAGCGCCAACATGCAGGGATGAGGACCACGAGCACAGCACGCGTATCGCGAGATTACTTGGTGCTCGCTGAGTAGCCCGAGTACAGTGATACTCGTGCGAGTACCGAGCAGCGCAGAGCATACTCGCTCATCACTAATTAGTTTGTTTCATCATGTTGGAGTTGGTTTTGAGCTATTTCAATATTAGCTTTGTCATGTCCTTTATATACATATTTAAACAAATACTTGACACTTTGGGTGCTAGCACAAATTTCCACATTTATATGGCAGTTGTATTTTGTTTTTTAGCAAATATGGGTGAGGCTAGGGTCACACTTGGCTGTGTTTTTAAGGTTGTTTTTGACAGCTTGCGTTTTGGGCTGGGTTTTTGCTGTTAGGTCTGGAGCATCCTTAAAAAACGCAAGCTAAAAACGCATGCGAAAACGCATGTTACCGTTTCGTGCCATGCATTTTTGCATGCGATTCCCATAGGGCCCCATGTTACAAAAAATGCGATTTTGACTACGCACCAAAAATGCAGCATGATGCCAAAAAAACGCATCCAACAAACACATGGCACTTTGACCATGCGATTTTTGCATTGGGGCCTATGGATGCGCTTTTCCATGTGTTTTTCACAAAAGACAAGTGTGAAAAACGCATGGAAAAAACGCAACCACGACGCAAGTTTGACCCTAGCCTTATATGGGACAACCCATGTATTGTCGATTGTTTTAGAATTATGTTGGTATGTAGTCCCAATGTTTCTGCGGTAAATTGGATAGCCATCCATTTCTTTAGTGGTATTTTGTTGTAATTTTTAAAAATCCTTTGCTACAGTGTCCATGATCCACACAGGGAGACTAAGAGTTGGCTTCACCACAGGAACCATGAATCATGTTTGTCAGAACAATGTTGTGGAGCGGAGGGTATGTTGTGTTGTCAGGAATTTCAGCCCATACAATGTTGTCTATCTCTTGTTCAGTTCTGATTTTCAATTGTTGTTAAGTATGATTAAAATATGTGCATGTGGCAGCCCTCGCTTTTGAAACTCAATTAAGTGCACGATAGCACAGATGTGTCCAAATAATCCATTGTTAATATCAGATAACAGGGATTCAAGTTTAATTTTAAATACACATGCAACCAAGTCTGGGCGATGTTCAACACATTGACACTGTTGTAAATTTTCAGTAATTTCCCTACACTTCGGATTACACGTCATGGTGACAAAGAGATCAGGGCGACCATATTTGGTAACGATGGCCATGGCATCCTGGTAGCGCTGTTGCATATTTTGTGCACTTCCTTCAAAAGATGATGGTAAAATGACATTTTTTCCAATGAGGATGCCCTTTTGAATAGATTCGTTGAAATGTTCTTGAAGCAAGCAATAATCTTCTACTTTTAGAACGTTTTGATGCATTGTAATGTAATGTAGTTGATTCGCTTCGATTTTGACGTATGCATCAACCCAATATTGCTGTGTTAGGCTGGGGTCACAGTACCATTTTTCACATGCATTTTTGGAGACCTGCGTTTTCAAAAACGCATGTAAAAAACGCACCCATAGGCCCCCATGTTAAAAAACGCATGCCCTAATAGCCAAAAAGCATGTGTGACTGTCCCATGCGTTTTTGGAGCATATCCAAAAACGCATGCATTTTTGTAGAAAACGCATGCGTTTTTGTAGAAAACGCATGCGTTTTTATAACATGGGTTCCTATGGAAAACGCATGCAAAAACGCATGTACAGTTAGTACCTTTTAGTGCCATTCAAAAACGCATGCGTTTCCCATAGGAGCCCATGTTAAAAAAACGCATCCAACAAACACATGGCACTTTGACCATGCGATTTTTGCATTGGGGCCTATGGATGCGCTTTTCCATGTGTTTTTCACAAAAGACAAGTGTGAAAAACGCATGGAAAAAACGCAACCACGACGCAAGTTTGACCCTAGCCTTATATGGGACAACCCATGTATTGTCGATTGTTTTAGAATTATGTTGGTATGTAGTCCCAATGTTTCTGCGGTAAATTGGATAGCCATCCATTTCTTTAGTGGTATTTTGTTGTAATTTTTAAAAATCCTTTGCTACAGTGTCCATGATCCACACAGGGAGACTAAGAGTTGGCTTCACCACAGGAACCATGAATCATGTTTGTCAGAACAATGTTGTGGAGCGGAGGGTATGTTGTGTTGTCAGGAATTTCAGCCCATACAATGTTGTCTATCTCTTGTTCAGTTCTGATTTTCAATTGTTGTTAAGTATGATTAAAATATGTGCATGTGGCAGCCCTCGCTTTTGAAACTCAATTAAGTGCACGATAGCACAGATGTGTCCAAATAATCCATTGTTAATATCAGATAACAGGGATTCAAGTTTAATTTTAAATACACATGCAACCAAGTCTGGGCGATGTTCAACACATTGACACTGTTGTAAATTTTCAGTAATTTCCCTACACTTCGGATTACACGTCATGGTGACAAAGAGATCAGGGCGACCATATTTGGTAACGATGGCCATGGCATCCTGGTAGCGCTGTTGCATATTTTGTGCACTTCCTTCAAAAGATGATGGTAAAATGACATTTTTTCCAATGAGGATGCCCTTTTGAATAGATTCGTTGAAATGTTCTTGAAGCAAGCAATAATCTTCTACTTTTAGAACGTTTTGATGCATTGTAATGTAATGTAGTTGATTCGCTTCGATTTTGACGTATGCATCAACCCAATATTGCTGTGTTAGGCTGGGGTCACAGTACCATTTTTCACATGCATTTTTGGAGACCTGCGTTTTCAAAAACGCATGTAAAAAACGCACCCATAGGCCCCCATGTTAAAAAACGCATGCCCTAATAGCCAAAAAGCATGTGTGACTGTCCCATGCGTTTTTGGAGCATATCCAAAAACGCATGCATTTTTGTAGAAAACGCATGCGTTTTTGTAGAAAACGCATGCGTTTTTATAACATGGGTTCCTATGGAAAACGCATGCAAAAACGCATGTACAGTTAGTACCTTTTAGTGCCATTCAAAAACGCATGCGTTTCCCATAGGAGCCCATGTTAAAAAAACGCATCAACAAACCATGGCACTTTGACCATGCGATTTTTGCATGGGGCCTATGGATGCGCTTTTCCATGTGTTTTTCACAAAAGACAAGTGTGAAACGCATGGAAAACGCAACCACGACGCAAGTTTGACCTAGCCTTATATGGGAAACCCATGTATTGTCGATTGTTTAGAATTATGTTGGTATGTAGTCCCAATGTTTCTGCGGTAAATTGGTAGCCATCCATTCTTTAGTGGTATTTGTTGTATTTAAAATCCTTTGCTACAGTGTCCATGAATCCCACAGGGAATAAGAGTTGCTTCACACAGGAACCATGAATCATGTTTGTCAGAACAATGTGTGGAGCGGAGGGTATGTTGTGTTGTCAGAATTTCAGCCCAACAATGTTGTCTATCTCTTGTTCAGTTCTGATTTTCAATTGTTGTTAAGTATGATTAAAATAGTGCATGTGCAGCCCTCGCTTTGAAACTCAATAAGTGCACGATAGCACGAGTGTCACAATAATCCATGTTAAATCAATAACAGGATCAAGTTTAATTTTAAAAACATGCAACAAGTCTGGGCGATGTTCACACATTGACACTGTTGTAAATTCAGTAATTTCTACACTGGATTACACGTCATGGTGACAAAGAGATCAGGGCGACCTATTGGTAACGATGGCCATGGCATCCTGGTTAGCGCTGTTGCATATTTTGTCACTTCTTCAAGATGATGGTAAAATGACATTTTTTCAATGGGATGCCCTTTTGAATAGATCGTGAATGTTCTTGAGCAAGCATAATCTTCTACTTTTGAACGTTTTTGATGCATTGTAATGTAATGTAGTTGATTCTTCGATTTGACGTATGCAAACCAATATTGCTGTGTTAGGCTGGGTCACAGTACCATTTTTCACATGCATTTGGAGACCTGCGTTTTCAAAAGCATGTAAAAACGCACCATGCCCATGTTAAAAACGCATGCCCTAATAGCCAAAAAGCTGTGTGACTGTCCCATGCGTTTTTGGACATATCCAAAAACGCATGCATTTTGTAAAAACGCATGCGTTTTTGTAGAAAACCATGCGTTTTTATAACATGGGTTCCTATGGAAACGCTGCAAAAACGCATGTACAGTTAGTACCTTTTGTGCCATTCAAAAACGCATGCGTTTCCATAGGAGCCCATGTTAAAAAAACGCATGCGTTTCCGGAAACGCATGCGTTTTTTTTAACATGGGTCCTAGGGAAACGCATGCATTTTTATGGCATAAAAGGTACTAACTGTACATGCGTTTTTGCATGCGTTTCCATAGGAAACCATGTTATAAAAAGCATGGTTTCAAACGCTCAAAAATATACAAGCACTATTTTAGGTGCAGATTCAAAACGCACCCAAAAGCCAGGAGCCATCACACACCTTACAAAACTCATGATGACATGAAAAAGCATTAGTTTTGTTAATCACTTAAAAAACGCATGGCAACTTTGACACAGCTAAGGCTGGGGTTACACATTGAAATCCGTTTTTTGGAAGTCATTTTCATCACGCAATTGCTTTTTTATAGGGTGCTTTTGTGTTTCCTGCACTCCTGTACGTTTTTGGACTTAGTAATTTTTTTCAGAAAAAACGCATGCGCGCAAACGCATACGCAAACGCATGTGCATGCGTTTGGCATGCGTTTCCCATAGGGCCCCATGTTAAAAAAAACGCATAAAAACGCATGCGTTTTTAACTGATGCCAAAACGCTGTTTACTTGCGTTTTTGGCTCAAAAACGGACAGGGCAATGTTTTTGAGCTCAGAGAAAACGCACAGGTGTTTATTACACCAATGCATTTTTCTGTCAGTTTTTGGACTTAGAAAAAAAAAATGAGAAAACTGAAGCCAAAAATGACTGAGGGCTTATGTGGAACCAGCCTAAGTTTGCTCCATTTATTAGTGGATTAAAATCCTTTCTAAGGCTGGGGTCACAGTTGACATGCATTTTTTTAGTGCCTTTTAAAAACGCATGCTTTTTTACATGCGTTTTTCATGTCACATGAGTTTTTTAGGTCTCTGATGGCTCCCTGCTTTTTGGCTGCGTTTTTGAATTGCACATAAAAATAGTGCTTGTAGTATTTTTTTGAGCGTTTTGAAAAACGCATGCGTTTTTAGAAAACGCATGCGTTTTTATAACATGGGTTCCTATGGAAAACGCATGCAAAAACGCATGTACAGTTAGCACCTTTTAGTGCCATTCAAAAACGCATGCGTTTCCATAGGAGCCATGTTAAAAAATGTTTTTTTAACATGGGCTCCTATGGGAACGCATGCGTTTTTGAATGGCACTAAAAGGTGCTAACTGTACATGCGTTTTTGCATGCGTTTTCATAGGAACCCATGTTATAAAAACGCATGCTTTTCTACAAAAACGCATGCGTTTTTGGATATGCTCCAAAAACGCAAGGGGACAGTCACACATGCTTTTTGGCTATTAGGGCATGCGTTTTTTAACATGGGGCCTATGGTGCGTTTTTACATGCGTTTTGAAAAACGCAGGTCTCCAAAATGCATGTGAAAAATGGTACTGTGACCCAGCTAAGTGGGCAACAGTACCATTTTTCACATGCGTTTTTGAGACCTGCGTTTCAAAACGCATGTAAAAACGCCCAATAAGCCTGCATATTGAAATGCATGCCTAATAGCCAAAAAGCATGTGTGACTGTCCATGCGTTTTTGAGCATATCCAAAACGATGCGTTTTTTAATAAGGGCCTATGGAAAACGCATGCAAAAACGCATGTACAATTAGTGCCATTCAAAAACGCATGCGTTTCCCATAGGGACCCATGTTATAAAAACGCATGCGTTTTCTACAAAAACGCATGCGTTTCCGGAAACGCATGCATTTTTTTAACATGGGCTCCTATGGGAAACGCATGCGTTTTTGAATGGCACTAAAAGGTACTAATTGTACATGCGTTTTTGCATGCGTTTCCCATAGGAACCCATGTTATAAAAACGCATGCGTTTTCTACAAAAACGCATGCGTTTTTCAAAACGCACAAAAAAATACTACAAGCACTATTTTTTAGGTGCAGATTCAAAAACGCAGCCAAAAACGCAGGGAGCCATCACACACCTTACAAAACTCATGCTGACATGAAAAAAAGCATGAGTTTTGTTAAATCACTAAAACAAAACGCATGGCAACTGTGACCACAGCCTAAGGCTGTGGTCACAGTTTTTTTTAGTGCCTTTTAAAAACGCATGCTTTTTTACATGCGTTTTTCATGTCAGCATGAGTTTTTTAAGGTCTCTGATGGCTCCCTGCGTTTTTGGCTGCGTTTTTGAATCTGCACATAAAAATAGTGCTTGTAGTATTTTTTTGAGCGTTTTCAAAAACGCATGCGTTTTTGTAGAAAACGCATGCGTTTTTATAACATGGGTTCCTATGGAAAACGCATGCAAAAACGCATGTACAGTTAGCACCTTTTAGTGCCATTCAAAAACGCATGCGTTTCCCATAGGAGCCCATGTTAAAAAAACGCATGCGTTTCCGGAAACGCATGCATTTTTTTAACATGGGCTCCTATGGGAAACGCATGCGTTTTTGAATGGCACTAATTGTACATGCGTTTTTGCATGCGTTTTCCATAAGGCCCCTTATTAAAAAACGCATGCGTTTTTGGATATGCTCCAAAAACGCATGGGACAGTCACACATGCTTTTTGGCTATTAGGGCATGCGTTTTTTAACATGGGGGCCTATGGGTGCGTTTTTTACATGCGTTTTTGAAAACGCAGGTCTCCAAAAATGCATGTAAAAAATGGTACTGTGACCACAGTCTTATTGATAATACATAGCTGCAGTACTGTGGTTGGGTGATCCTTCGTGAACTATTTCCTTGGTGTTTTAGAGCGTCATGCCAGCCTTGTTCTCCATAAGGGAAAAACACAGGATACATGAGGGCATCTAAACTGCTATGCAGAATGCTGATTCTTTGTGTTTTTGGAGCAAGACGATTTTGTGGATCACGCTTTAAATTAATTAAGATATCTCTATGGAAGGGAGGCTCACCATCATCATTCTGAAAGACCACTGCCACTTCACTCACAGTTGGTTTATTGTATCAGGCTGTGGTCACAGTTGCCATGCGTTTTTTTTAGTGATTTAACAAAACTCATGCGTTTTTTCATGTCAGCATGAGTTTTTTAAGGTGTGTGATGGCTCCCTGCGTTTTTGGCTGCGTTTTTGAATCTGCACCTAGAAATAGTGCATGTAGTATTTTTTTGAGCGTTTTGAAAAACGCATGCGTTTTTGTAGAAAACGCATGCGTTTTTATAACATGGGTTCCTATGGAAAACGCATGCAAAAACGCATGTACAATTAGTACCTTTTAGTGCCATTCAAAAATGCATGCGTTTTCCATAGGAGCCCATGTTAAAAAAAACGCATGCGTTTTTGAATGGCACTAATTGTACATGCGTTTTTGCATGCGTTTTCCATAAGGCCCCTTATTAAAAAACGCATGCGTTTTTGGATATGCTCCAAAAACGCATGGGACAGTCACACATACTTTTTGGCTATTAGGGCATGCGTTTTTTAACAAGGGGGCCTATGGGTGCGTTTTTTACATGCGTTTTTGAAAACGCAGGTCTCCAAAAACGCATGTGAAAAATGCTACTGTGACCCTAGCCTCATCTGGGATCTTGAGTCCGATCTTGTTTAATAGCCATTGTGATGTTTGGCATGACGGTTCCATTTTGTAAAGCTTTGATTGTCTCTAGTCTCAGGTGTACACTCCACAGAGTGGTGGTGGGAGCCTGACATGACGATGGGAGGGAGGAGTGACCGTGGGGGGAAGATAGAGGGGACAGTAGGGAGTGGGATGAAAGGTGATCCAAAGGGTAGTGGTCTGAAGGTAGGGAGGAAATGACATAGAAATAGGTGGGGATTCATGGGGGGGGATGGGGGGGGGAAGCATAAATAGGAATGACCAAGCTTGAGGGTCCTCTTTGTCCTCGGATCAATGGACAGAAAAGATCTCCTGCTACAGGACAAGTGACCTGAGGCCTGGCCACCCAGCCCCCTTTACAGCTTCTCTTAATGGTATGAGATTCTTCAATGCAGCAGCCAGCTGTCCCCCTCAGGCTGGCAGTAAAAGGCAATAGATAAGGTCTCATGCAGGAGCTCTTTTAGTAGTAGGATGTCTCCCCCAGTAACATGATCCACCATGAGGACAACTACAAAAAGGCTCTAAGTTTAGCTGGGAGATCAAAAGCTATAGTTCAGTAATCCCCTTCCCCACTGAAAGCAGTGCCCTGCACAGCACATGTGCCTTCATGGGTCTTCAAGAATGACTCAGGACCCGGCCAGAGAGACTGTTCATGGAGACCAGCGCAGATCCCAGAACAGGAGACATCTTCAGGAGGACGGCCACCAAGGGGCCCAGGGACCAACAGAGAAGGGACCCCCTTCCATCAGCGAGTGCTCCACAGTTCTGAAGGACAGGCCGATGTGCAGGATTCCGGAGCAGCGGTGGATGACGGGATAATGGCCCATGTGCGGCCTAGTGAGTATGAGTATGCTTTGTTATTCCACCCCCCCCTTCCTTTCTAACTCTAGATCACTTGGGGCAGTGGTACAGGGATGCCTGGGGTGACATTTTGTTCCCTTTACATTGGCACAGGTAGGGGTATCCCAAAACGTGGTGTTGGTTAATCAAAAGAGAACTTGGGTTAGATTTTGTTGCTAGTATATGTAGATGGGTATTCAGGACTGTATATATCTGAATATAGAGCAGGTGAGCTTTATACAGTATATATAGGGCAGAGATGTGTATTCATGACTGTATACATCGGTTTATAGGACATGTGAACAGTATACAATATATGTAGGGCAGTAATGTGTATTCGGGGCGTTATATATCGGTATATAAAGCATGTAAACAGTTTACAGGGGATATGGGGCAGTGATGTGTAGACGGGACGGTATATATCAGTATATAGGATATGGGAGCAATGTGTAGTAGATACATGGCAGTGATGTGTATAGGTGGTGTATGTCAGTATATACAGCATGTGAGCAGTATACAGTACTTATAGAACAGTGATCTGTATGCAGAATGATATATATTAGTATAGTGGACATGTGAGCAGTATGGTATACAGTATATATAGGGCAGTGATGTGTTTACAGGATTGTATATATCACTGTAGCGGACATGTGAGCAGGATACAGGATATAAGGGGCAGTGATGTGTATACAGGAGGGTAGATATATCTACCACGGACTGGTGTTTGGGATACAGCATATATAGGGCAATAACTTGTATGTGGGATGGTATATATCAGTAGGCCGGACATGTGAGCAGTATACGGTATATATTGTTCAGTGACTTGTATGCGGGAAGGTATATGTCAGTGCGGCGGACATGTGGGCAGTATACAATATATATAGGGCAGCGATGTGTATACAGGACTGTATATGTTAATGTGGAGGACATGTGCCCATTATACAATATATACAGGGGAGTGATGTGTATATATGGCATTATATATGGCACGAGACAATGACACAGCATATGTCGGCCAGGGATGTGTACACAGGATGGTATATATCGGTATATCTGACAAGTGACCAAGTTATGGTATATGGGCCATGTGAATGGAGGATAGGTTATAACAGTATATAGGATATGTGACTAGTAGTCAGTATACGGGTCATTCCATGTCAAGTGAACCAATGATTATTACCTCTATATTTTTAATTCCTTTGAGATTTTGTTATTTGATAATAGCATGTCAGACAATGCAAAATGTGAAGAGAAAAATTTTTTTAAAAATTTATTTTTTTTTTAAATGATTTTCAAAGTTCGGAAAAAGTGTGAATTTCGCTGTTGCCTGCCTTTACGTTTCTCCTCATAACTAAGGCTAGGAATAAGATAGAGAGACAAAATAAACACCATTCTACTCAGAACTATACAAGCTTTCACCAGATATGTCACAATAGGATCTTTGTTAATATTTTACCCATGTGATCGCAAGCGCAAAACTTTAAAACGTATTTCCGAAAAATCGGCGCGCTTTAAATATTTCAAAAACTGCCCATGTGTCTGCTTTGCTCTTAGCCACATCTGTACCAAATTTCAAGTTGGGATCGCAATGGGATCATATTTTAACATATTTTACTATTAATAGCGTCAATGGGTCATTCCATATCAAGTGATCTAAATATGAATATTTTTTTTTACCTGACGTCTTTAGATTTTTTTTTTTTTTTTCCTTTATGAAGTACTACTTTAGTTAATTACAAATTAAAAGTTTGGAATTTTTTTCTTCATCAGTTAATTTTTTACAGATTTTTAAAGTTTAAAAAAAGGGTGAATTTTGGCCTGGTACGACTTTAAATTTTTTTATCTCGGGCTAGAAATAAGATAGAGAAACAAAATAAACACCATTCTACTCAGAACTGTCCAGGCTTTCACCAGATATGTCACAAGAGTATATTTGTTAATTTTAATTTTTTACCTATGTGAATGCAAACGCAACATTTTGAAACGCATTTCCGAAAAAAACGTTTTAATAAAAATTTTCCAAAACTGCCCATGTGTCTTTTATGCTCTTAGCCACATCTGTACCAAATTTCAAGTTGGGATCGTGATGGGATCATATTTTAAAATATTTAACTATGGTTAATCTCATTTTTATTAAATTTTGAAAAAACATATGAAAGACATACATTCAATCTTTTAACAAAATCTTGAGACATATAAAATATTCAAAAAAGAGAATTCACAAAGTTATTAGTAACTTTAAGATAAGCTGCAAATTTACTTTTGCGCTTATCTCTGGTGCAATATATACTACAATCTAAATATAATTCCAAACACTCAAGTATACAACCTTTCTCAGGGTTTTGAGATGTTCTGATGTCAAGGGGACAAGCAGCCCCAGCAGAATGATTTTTATTACTTGGCCCCTTCTAACAGGTTGACCACGTAAGTGGGTCATTACCCGTTGAGGCCTAGTTGGAATAGTCTAGCGACTGGTGTACCGGAAAGGAAGGCCGAAATATTAATGATCTACTCACAGCTCAGAGTTTTCGATACCTGTCTAATGTTCACTAGAATTCTGAAGGTATAGGCGTAGAAAGGAAATACCTAGACTGAATGTATCAGATGGGAAGAAAAGAGAGATAGAAAAGAAGAGAGAGAGAGAAGAGAAACAAAAACCATTAGAAAAAGTTATACTGGGAAAGAAAAGCCACGTAAGAAAAAAAGGAGGGGGGGGGGACGGGTGAGGTATGGGAAGGAGAAAGGGTACTCATCCCACTGGCTCCCCATCAGCCAGAGGTCGAGCCATATTATCTGTGCTGGAAAAGATACTCCTAAATTCTGCAGAGTCGTGAAAAAGAATCCATTCAACCCAAATCCCTAAGAATTTGTTCCGAGATCCCGACGCATCAGCTGCGAGCTCCTCCATTCGATATATGTCCATCAATTCTTTGAACCAATCAAGTAGAGATGGAGCCCGGCTTGATTTCCAGAACCTCGGGATCACAGCACGAGCAGCCGAGATGCAAAAGTGGAGAATATCCCTCTTCTGTAGCCCAATAGGACCTGGAAAAATGGATAACATTGCCGATTCTGGGCAGCATTCGGCTTGTTTACCTGTTATCCGGGCGTATGCATTGAAAACCTCAGACCAGAACCGCCGGATTTCCCCACAACTCCACCAAATGTGTATCATTGTACCCTTCTCTTCCCCACAGCGCCAGCAGGTGTCAGGGGTTCCAGGGAACATGTTCCGGAGTGTCGTCGGGCACAAGTACCATCTAGTGAGCAGCTTATAGCTTCTTTCTTGTGCAGAACAAGCGCTAGCTAGTGAGTGAGTAAATATAAAGCATTTCTGCCAATTAGCTTCTGAAATGCTACACCCCAATTCCCTCTCCCAAGCAGGTTGGAAGTAAAGGGTGCCCTGCTCTCTCATGGACCCTAAGGCCTGGTATAGAAATGATATTTTGCGCCTCGGTGGAGCCTCCAGTTGGAATAACCTCTCCAATACGTTGGACGTCAATCTTACCCTGCAAGAGTGGTCAGCTGAATATAATTATGCTCTGTATTGGAGAAATTCGAATCACTTAAGAGGTCTCGTAGGTTCTTTGAGTTGTAGCTCTGCCATCGGGGGCAAACCACCACTGGACAGAGTCTGTCCTACTCGGGTGTCATCCACAATCCGCCAACATAAAAATCTCTGCCTGTCAAATCTGGGTGGGAAAGATGGGTTGGAAAAAAGGGGAGTCAAAGGGCTAAGTCTGTCGTTTAAGCGGAGGGTTTTCGTCACTAGATGCCATACCTTCAAGGTGTTTCTGGTCATGTCTGTCAAAGGTACTAGGTCTGTGGAGTCTTTAGGGGAAATCCAAAGCAGGTGTTTCAGCGGAATCCCCAAACCCTCTTGCTCCACCCCTACCCATTTCTTGGAGGACGCATGATAATGCCAATCTAGAGCTCTAACAAGAGAGGAAGCCTCAAAGTACGCTCGTATGTTGGGTAGTCCAACCCCTCCTCTGGTCTCGGGCAAGGATAGGATATTCATTCGCAATCTGGACCTGTTGCCCCCCCAGACAAATCTAAGGATCATAGATTGCATTTTGGAGAGGAAACCTCTATCCAATAGAACAGGAACTGTCTGAAAAGTATATAAGAGTCGGGGCAAGACATCCATCTTGACTACGTTTATTCTCCCGAACCAGGATAGCTTTAATTGTCTATAGGAGGTAAATGCCGATTCCGCGTTAGTCAAAAGGGGTTGATAATTTAAATTGAATATTTGTTTAAGATCTTTTGGTATAAGGACTCCCAAGTACTTAATGGCTTCTACTTTCCATTTAAATGGGAACTGTTTAGATAGATGAGAAACCAATTCTCCAGGCAAAGAAATATTGAGTGCCTCGGTTTTGGAGCAATTCACTTTAAAGTTGCTCAATTGTCCGAACCGTTCAAACTCCATTAAGACCGAAGGGATGGAGACCAGGGGCTGGGAGATGTAAAGTAGCAGGTCATCTGCAAATAAGGCTAATTTGTGATGACTCTGTCCCAGCTTGACCCCATGGACGCATTCATTGGACCTAAGTGCAAAATATTTAACTATTATAGTGTCAATTCAAAAGTCACCAAGAACACAATCAGTCATTTTTTCACAATTGCCCGTCAATAGTTTGAATTTGATATAAAGAAACATAGTCTTGTAACATCTCAAATGAAAGCTGTTACCGTTCTGAGTAAAATGATGCCTCTCCCACTTCATTATCTTATTTCTAGCCTGAGATAAAAAAAATGTAAAGTCGTACAAGGCCAAAATTCACCCTTTTTTTAAACTTTAAAAATCTGTAAAAAATTAACTGATGAAGAAAAAAATTCCAAACTTTTAATTTGTAATTAACTAAAGTAGTACTTCATAAAGGAAAAAAAAAAAAAAAATCTAAAGACGTCAGGTAAAAAAAAATATTCATATTTAGATCACTTGATATGGAATGACCCATTGACGCTCTTACTAGTAAAATATGTTAAAATATGATCCCATTGCGATCCCAACTTGAAATTTGGTACAGATGTGACTAAGAGCACAGCGGACACATGGGCAGTTTTTGAAATATTTAAAGCGCGCCGATTTTTCGGAAATGCGTTTTAAAGTTTTGCGCTTGCGATCACATGGGTAAAATATTAACAAATATCCTCTTGTGACATATCTGATGAAAGCCTGGACAGTTCTGAGTAGATTGGTGTTTATTTTGTTTCTCTATCTTATTTCTAGCCCGAGATATGATAGAAAATGTAAAGCCATACCAGGCCAAAATTCGCACTTTTTTAAAACTTTAAAAATCTGTAAAAAATTAACAGATAAAGAAAAAAATTCAAAACTTTTTTTTTGTAATTAGATAAAGTTGTTCTTCAGATAGAAACATTTTTTTAAAAATCTGAGGACGTCAGGGAAAAAAAATATTCATTTTTGGATCACTTGACATGGAATGACCCATACATAGCCAATGATGTGTATATATATCAGTATATAGGAGATGTGAGCAGTATATGGTATACCGTATATTGGGCAGTGATAGGTATGCAGGGCGGCATATCTCAGTATATAGGTTGTGTGAGCAGCATACAGTAGATATCGGGCAGTGATGTGTATACAGAATGGTATATATCAGTATATAAGACATGTGAGCAGTGCTCAGTATATATCCTGGAGGAAGCGGTATTTGAGTTGCGCTGTATCGTGTGCTTGGTATAAGCAGTATGTCATTGGCACTATATGGCATTATGGTTTCCTTGATGGAGTAGGATGTTGTTATGCTAGAGGGCTATACATGGCATTATGATGTCCGGGATGAAGCAGTATGTGTTGTGCTATATGGCTATATTGTGTGCCTTGTATAAAGCAGTATGTGATGGGCACTACATGGCATTATGATGTCCGGGATGAAGCAGTAGGTGTTGTGCTATATGGCTATATTGTGTGCCTTGTATAAAGCAGTATGTGATTGGCACTACATGGCATTATGATGTCCAGGATGAAGCAGTATGTGGTGTGCTATATGGCTATATTGTGTGCCTTGTATAAAGCAGTATGTGATGGGCACCACATGGCATTATGATGTCCGGGATGAAGCAGTATGTGTTGTGCTATATGGTTATATTGTGTGCCTTGTATAAAGCAGTATGTGATGGGCACTACATGGCAGTATGATGTCCAGGATGAAGCAGTATGTGTTGTGCTATATGGCTATATTGTGTGCCTTGTATAAAGCAGTATGTGATGGGCACCACATGGCATTATGATGTCCGGGATGAAGCAGTATGTGTTGTGCTATATGGTTATATTGTGTGCCTTGTATAAAGCAGTATGTGATGGGCACTACATGGCAGTATGATGTCCAGGATGAAGCAGTAGGTGTTGTGCTATATGGCTATATTGTGTGCCTTGTATAAAGCAGTATGGGATTGGCACTACATGGCAGTATGATGTCCAGGATGAAGCAGTAGGTGTTGTGCTATATTGTGTGCCTTGTATAAAGCAGTATGTGATTGGCACTACATGGCATTATGATGTCCAGGATGAAGCAGTATGTGTTGTGCTATATGGCTATATTGTGTGCCTTGTATAAAGCAGTATGTGATGGGCACTACATGGCATTATGATGTCCGGATGAAGCAGTATGTGTTGTGCTATATGATTGTATTGTGTGTCATGATCATAGCAGTATTTGAATAGTACTAGAGTTCTGTCAAACAGTCTGGGTTTTGCACTACATGGCAGTATTAGGCTTCATGTATGAAGCAGTCTTGGATTTACATTATATGGCGGTATTAAGTGTCCGGTAGGAGGTGGTATTTCAGTTGCACTATATGGCAGGTACTGTGTCCCCTGTATCTATTTGAACGGTCGGTGGGAAATTACCTCATTGCGTCCGTGTTGGCGGCAAAAAAAAAAAAAAAAAAAAAAAAAGCAAAGTGGATCTAGCAGGCCTGGACTAAGTCTGGAGAGTATAACAAGCGATTTTTGGTAAGGGAGGCTGTACTTTGCGGGATATGGACTTATACACGGATGCAGTGGGTGGTTCCATTTTGGGGCTTACTGTAAAGGTCAATGGTGGGCAGCCTAGTGGCGTGAAGAATGAATCAAGAATTCAGCATTGCCAGAGATTTCTCCCTATCTTAGTGGCGGTGACATTGTGGAGAGGTCGGCTCACCTAGACAATAGATTCTCTCCTCAGAGCTGGACACAGCGGCAGACGGGAGAGGAGAGGTAGGTATGTGATCAACACCATCTGTAGCATCAAGGACAGAGGTACAGAGTCTGATTGTGACTAACTCCTGTTGCATTATTATAAGAGGGGGGTATTGGGGTAATTATTAATAATAAAAAAAAAAAAAAAAAAAAAAAAAAAAGAGTACTGTTGGGAGTGACTCAGTTATGTACCCGTTGCGACTTTTGGGAGGTTTATGAATCCTAGGCCTTGGCAGGAGGGGCCGTTATTACATCACAAGGACGGGTCATTTTTTACAAAGTACCAAGGTATCACAGTGTTTCAAAAATTCCTAGAAGTGGCTGGCTTGGATCCACACAAGTTTATATGGGGCATCCAATTCATATTGAGGCTGCAAGAGAGGCAGCTGTGGGGGGGTCCAAACATTGTGCAGAGGATTGGCCGGTGGGAGTCCTGGCGGTAACGGTCTTTTATCAGACCTCAGGACTTAAGAGAATATGATTATTCTTTATGCACTAACTTTTGTTTGTTTCATTACAGGACAGGTCCCACTTTTAGTCTGGATTCTAGGCCATTCCTATGTTAATCGGGGAGCATTGCAAATGGACGGACGGACGGGAGACAGCTGGGTTTCTCAGGAGACACAGCGCTAATCTGATAACTGGTTTTAAGGTTATGGCCTGGAGTCGAGTATTACAAGAGGTTCACAGGGCTGTAAATCTGGAGAGAGCCCCAGATATTTTAGTTCTGCACTTGGGGATAATAAATACAAAGTAACAAGGCACGGATTAAGGTGAACAAGGTGGTATCCAAATTTGTAGTTGGGAATGGAGTGTGGCAGTACGACACTCAGATCCAGAGGGTACGGACGAAAAATGTGGTTAGCAAACCAAGTGCATTTTAAGTTGGGGGAACAGATTTATGGACGCTGAGGTACAAGAGGAGATAGAAAGGGCCACAGCAGGCTGGATGGTGGGGTCTCGAGCACTTGAGGTGGTCAAGGTGCTCTCGGTGTGGCGTTGGTGAGTCCTCGAAGTTGGTTATAAAGTCGGGATTGGGGATTCATTAAATACGGGGATCCCCCTTATTGGATGGATATTTGAGAATGGTCTGGTGAGATTTGGGTGATACCCGGCGATGGAACGTCGGGTTCATCTTGGTGAAAATTTTGGGTGATACCCGGCGATGGAACGTCGGGTTCATCATAACGGTATTGGAGGACAACCTCTTCCCTCAGTTTCACGGTGCTCCTGAGCCAGTGAACACGGCTAGGGGTAAGGGAGGGGAGGGGCAATGTCATGGGGAAAATCACCAGATTTTTGTAGCTTCGAGGACCTCACCAATTGTGGTATTTATATGTTTTTCTTATAAATAAATTGGCTGCTGTGGCCATTTTTACCCAAGAAAATTGGATTGTTGTCTGACCTTTTATTCTTGGGGGAAGTTTGGGGGGAACGTCCGTAGCGAGGTAAGAAAAATGTTAGTGGTTAGGTCACAAGAATCGACCTTCCCAGCGTCAAGTCTCAGGTGTACACTCCACAGAGTGGTGGTGGGAGCCTGACATGACGATGGGAGGGAGGAGTGACCGTGGGGGGAAGATAGAGGGGACAGTAGGGAGTGGGATGAAAGGTGATCCAAAGGGTAGTGGTCTGAAGGTAGGGAGGAAATGACATAGAAATAGGTGGGGATTCATGGGGGGGGATGGGGGGGGGAAGCATAAATAGGAATGACCAAGCTTGAGGGTCCTCTTTGTCCTCGGATCAATGGACAGAAAAGTCCCACCCGCCCGCCCCTAAAGAGAAGAAATTCCGGGTCACAGCGGCCAGTGGCGAGAATCGGCGGCGCTACCATGTTGGTTTATACCTTTGCTATGAAGATTTAATGTTGAAATTCACCTTCTAAGCCCAAGGGAAGGGCAATCCGTCAGCCATGGTTCCCTAGAGGTTTCCTCCACAGGGGGTTTTTCCTCTCCTGAGCGCTGTAGGATGACTCTTTGTGAGTCGAAGGTTTCTTTTCTAAATTCAGTTTTTCTTAATGGTTTTGAAGCGTTGGTGAGTCCTCGAAGTTGGTTATAAAGTCGGGATTGGGGATTCATTAAATACGGGGATCCCCCTTATTGGATGGATATTTGAGAATGGTCTGGTGAGATTTGGGTGATACCCGGCGATGGAACGTCGGGTTCATCTTGGTGAAAATTTTGGGTGATACCCGGCGATGGAACGTCGGGTTCATCATAACGGTATTGGAGGACAACCTCTTCCCTCAGTTTCACGGTGCTCCTGAGCCAGTGAACACGGCTAGGGGTAAGGGAGGGGAGGGGCAATGTCATGGGGAAAATCACCAGATTTTTGTAGCTTCGAGGACCTCACCAATTGTGGTATTTATATGTTTTTCTTATAAATAAATTGGCTGCTGTGGCCATTTTTACCCAAGAAAATTGGATTGTTGTCTGACCTTTTATTCTTGGGGGAAGTTTGGGGGGAACGTCCGTAGCGAGGTAAGAAAAATGTTAGTGGTTAGGTCACAAGAATCGACCTTCCCAGCGTCATGTTCTTCCACATAATGTAGCATTCGATAGGCAGCAGTGAAAGGATTTTTTGCTTGCTTTATCTCAGCAATAATGGTCATTAAAATAGGATGACATTTTTCATTTTCTTTACATTGCAGTCATTGTTCATTAGCGTGGGTGGTATCTACTATGTAAAGTTGTGCAAATTTAGATGGTTCTTCATCTGCTGGATGTAGTGTGCCTGTTCGATGATAGATCTGTCCATGAATTCAAAAATAATATGGGCCATATCCAGGAGGTGCTGAAACACCTGCTCCCATGGACGCAAAGCGAAATAAGGCTGGGGTCACAGTAGCATTTTTCACATGCGTTTTTGAAGACCTGCGTTTTCAAAAACGCATGTAAAAAACGCACCCATAGGCCCCCATGTTAAAAAACGCATGCCCTAATAGCCAAAAAGCATGTGTGACAGTCCCATGCATTTTTGGTGCTTTTCCAAAAACGCATGCGTTTTTTAATATGGGGCTTTATGGGAAACGCATGCAAAAACGCATGTACAATTAGTGCCATTCAAAAACGCATGCGTTTCCCATAGGAGTCCATGTTAAAAAAACGCATGCATTTTAGAAAACGCATGCGTTTTTTAACATGGGCTCCAATGGGAAATGCATGCGTTTTTGAATGGCACTAAAAGGTACTAATTGTACATGCGTTTTTGCATGCATTTTCCTTAGGGGCCCATGTTATAAAAACGCATGCGTTTTCTTAAAAAACGCATGCGTTTTTCAAAACGCACCAAAAAATAGTACATGCACTATTTTTTGGTGCAGATTCCAAAACGCAGCCAAAAACGCAGGGAGCCATCACACACTTTAAAAAACTCATGATGACATGAAAAACGCATGTAAAAAAGCATGCGTTTTTAAAAGGCACTAAAAAAACGCATGTCAACTGTGACCCCAGCCTAACTGTTTATAGAGCGAATATTGTCCATTAAATTTTTACTGTATTCATGTTCTCCTGTCATCAACATTGTAAACACATGGGGATACTGTATTATGGGTAGGTGGACTTTACCCTTCTGACAGCACTGGGTTAACTTTTTATCCAGTGGCATCTCATTTGCAAAATGCAAAGCTTGGCAGCTTTCATATACATGGGTCATGTCACCGCATCTGTGTTCTTTAATAGTATTTTCATCTTCGGTACAATATTGTTGTTGTGGTAGTAGTGGAGTAGTCAAAGAGTCAGGCCAGGGTCACATTTCCGTTTTTGTTGCAAAATCCTGATCCGGTTTTGAGCTTTAAAAAAGCTCAAAACCGGACCAGGAAACGCTCCTCATAGGAGCCTATGCAAAACACCGGATGGCTTCACAAGCCATCCGGTGGCCGGATCCGGCACTGCTGCCTGCGTTAAAAATCATGCAGGCAGCAGTTTTCGCAGCGTTTGCCGGGACCGCACTGCGGTCACCGGATGGCTCAGGATGTGTAATCCTGAGCCATCCGGTAACTGCCGAGGTTGCGGATCCCGGCTATTGCCGGGATCAGCAAACCTAGTAAAGAGTTAAATTGATTGCTAAATGACTGTTTGAGGTCTGTAGGGGGGCTTAGACCCCCCCTACAGACCGGCCGCCCACTTCGGTGGCCTCCTACTACAATATCCCCGATGGCACGGGCTCATCCGAGCCCGTGCAAGTCCCCACACCCCAGCCCCCCGAATTACTATACCGGGGTGCCTGCACCCCTCTGGTATAGTTATTCCTGTATGTGTGGTAAATGATATATTAAAGTAATGTAGTTCATATTTACGGGTCTTCTCCTGCAGTGTTGTGCTAAATCCATGGGCGGGGCTGTTTGCGGCAGCCTCCGCCCCCTCATTTCTCATGGCCGCCCCCTCTTTGCCTCATCCATTGATGTGAGGCCGGACGCGTCATGAAAGGGGCGGGGCGAATCGCGTCACACCGTGCGCCCCACCCCTTTCATGACGCGTCCGGCCTCACTTTAATATATCATTTACCACACATACAGGAATAACTATACCAGAGGGGTGCAGGCACCCCGGTATAGTAATTCGGGGGGCTGGGGGTGTGGGGACTTGCACGGGCTCGGATGAGCCCGTGCCATCGGGGATATTGTAGTAGGAGGCCACCGAAGTGGGCGGCCGGTCTGTAGGGGGGTCTAAGCCCCCCTACAGACCTCAAACAGTCATTTAGCAATCAATTTAACTCTTTACTAGGTTTGCTGATCCCGGCAATAGCCGGGATCCGCAACCTCGGCAGTTACCGGATGGCTCAGGATTACACATCCTGAGCCATCCGGTGACCGCAGTGCGGTATTATGCACACATTTTTGTAAAAAAATGTGTGTGCTCGGCATTGCGTTCACCGCATCCGGATCCGGATGCGGTGAATGCAATTTAGGTTGCCAATGTGACCCTACCCTCAGTGGGTCTTGTTTGCCGCCAAATGTTGATTAGTCATTTGTTTTGTAGTTAGAGTAGTGTGACGGTTTGTTTCAACTTGTGGCTACAAAGAGTATGGTTCAGTATTGTGTAATAGTGGCATTGATGTGGCTATTGGAGATAGTAGCCGAGAGGTCATACACCTTGAAGTGGTAGAATCTGTGGTGTTGTGTTCAGATTCATCACCTTGTAATTGTGGTAGAAATGTGGAGACAGAATGTATATTGTGGCAGCATTTTTGTTGGTGAATAGCCAATCAAATAGCTTTAGAGCAAGGTGACTCCTGAGCGAGATGTCTACATTTATATGCATTGTCTTTGTCCAGACAATGACATTTTTGTTCAGAAGTCTCATTAGCACGGCATAGTTGCCGTAGTGCCCGAGCCTTTTTTTCATGTTGATTTTTGCATTTATTAGGAGGAACCATGTTGGCACTGCTGAGGGTGTCCAGGAGCAGTGATATGCAATGAAATGTATAGGCAGATATGTGGGCCTGTTTGGGGAAGTGAGGAAGCTTTCTTGTGTGTAAAACCTGAACTTCAGTAACTGGCACTTCTGCTAGTGAGCAGTGAGTGCACTGACTCCTGTGAGTGAGCACTTAGTGCACTAACTCCTGTGAGTGAGCCCTGAGTACACTGACTCCCGTGAGTGAGCACTGAGGTCACTGATGTGCACTGACTCCTCTGAGTGAGCACTGACTTGAATGACCCCTGTGAGTGAGCCTTGAGTACAAATGACTCTTGCTAGTGAACTCTGAGTATACAGACTCCTGTGAGTGAGCACTGATGTCATTGACTCCTGTGAGTGAGCTTTGAGTGCACTTAATCCTGTGAGTGAGCCCTGAGTGCACTGACTCCTGTGAGTTAGTCCTGAATGCACTAATTCCTGTGAGTCCTGAGTGCATTGACTACTGCGAGTGAGTCCTGAGGTCACTGACTCCTGTGAGTGAGCTGCCATGAAGTGCGCAAGTGACATACACATCAGCACTATTTCCACGCATGCATGGCCACAAATTACTGCTGCACAAGTGACATACATGTCATTGCTATTCCCACGCATGCGCAGTAACAGCCATGTCATTACTGCGCATGCATGGGAATAGTGAAGTGACATACAGGTTAATGCTCTTCCCACACATGCTCAGCAACAGACTCGCAGCAATGAACTTTGTCTGCACAAGTGACACTGCTGCGGTGCATTATGGGATTCGGTTACAGCGGCCTAAAATCCCAACTCATAATTATGTATGTAAACTAGTAAAAGGCCCGATGCAATTGCATTGGGAGCGCGGTGAAATGAATTGTGTGTATACAGGCGGGTCAGTGGGTAGCAGAGTATACAGGGGACTCTGTTGGTAGCAGAGTATACAGGCGGGTCTGTGGGTAGCAGAGTATACAGACGGCTCTTTGGGTAGCAGAGTGTACAGACGGCTCTGAGGGTAGCAGATTATAAAGGCAGCTCTGTGGGTAGCAAAGTATACAGGCGGCTCTGTGGGTAGCAGAATATACAGCCAGCTGTGTGGGTATCCGAGTATACAGGCAGCTGCGTTGGTAGCAGAGTATATACAGGTAGCTCTGTGGGTAGCAGAGTATATACAGGTAACTCTGTGGGTAGCAGAGTAAAGAGTCAGCTGCGTGGGTAGCAGAGTATATACAAGCAGCTCTGTGAGTAGCAGAGTATACAGCCGGCTGCGTGGGTAGCAGAGTATATACAGGTGTCTCTGTGGGTAGCAGAGTATACAGTCAGCTGCGTGGGTAGCAGAGTATATACAGGTAGTTCTGTGGGTAACAGCTTTGTGGGCGTGATGGCGACTTTAATGGGCGTCCTGGTGGGTGGAGAGTTGATGTGACGTAATGGCTGTCACCACCGACTTCTTCTATGAGAGCTGCGTACTTCCAGAGTGGAGGAAATAGGGGTGTGTCCTTGCTGTGAGGTAAATTTCGTGAATGTGCATGCGCGGTGACGGATGGTTACTGCGCTAGTGAGGGTGTGAATGGAGTTGCAACTGTGCCTGGTGTGACTGCGGCTTGCGGTGTCGACGTAACCATTGGGGACGTGACTGCGGCTCGCGGTGGTGCGCAAGCGCGCCACCGCTCGCGGGTCTGAGTCTGTGAATAGCGACTCGCGAAGGCGCTGCACGCCATCACTCACGACGGTGCCGCGGTGCATGCCGGAATAGCGGTACAACATTGGTGATTATATATATAGATATCTACAGCAGTAGCGGTGTGCAGCAGTGTCAGTGTGCAGCGATGGCGAAATCCAGGAGGGGGCCGGGGGACAGCGGCCAGGAGGGGGCCAGGGAAGAGCGGCCGGGTGCAGGAAAGAGGGGGCTGGTGAAGAGCGGCCAGGTGCGGGCAGGAGAAGGCCAGGGAACAGTGGCCGGGTGCAGGCAGGAGGGGGGCCCCTCCTGGCTGCACCCAACCGCTGTTCCCCAGTCCCCTCCTGCCTGCAGCAGAGTGCTTAGCAGAGTATGCAGGGCTCATGGGTTAGCAGAGTATACAGGGGCTCATTGGTTAGCAGAGTATACGCTGGCTCAGTGGTTAGCACTGTATAGTGGGTCAGTGGTTGGCACTGTATATTGTGGCTCAATAATTAGAACAGTAATATGGGTGAATGGTTAGCACTGTATATGGTGACTCAGTGATTAGCACTGTATGGTGGCTCAGTGGTTGGCACTGTATATGGTGGCTCAGTGGTTAGCACAGTATGGTGGCTGAGTGGTTAGCACTGTATATGATGGCTCAGTGGTTAGCACTGTATATGGTGGCTCAGTGGTTAGCACTGTATGGTGGCTCAGTGGTCAGCACTGTATGGTGGCTCAGTGGTTAGAACTATATGGTGGCTCAGTGGTTAGCACTGCACAGTGGCTGAGTGGTTAGCACTGTATGGTGGCTCAATGGTTTGCACTGCACGATGGCTCAGTGGTAACCACTGTATGGTGGCTCAGTGGTTAGGACTGTATTGTGGCTCAATGGTTAGGACTGTGCGGTGGCTCAGTGGTTAGCACAGTATATAGTCGCTCAGTGGTTAGCACTGTACGGTGGCTCAGTGTTTAGCACAGTATGGTGGCTCAGTGGTTAGCACTATATGGAGGCAGAGTCGTTAACTCTGTACGGAGGCTTCGTGGTTAGCACTGTATATGGTGGCTCAGTGGTTAGCACTGTATAAGGTGGCTCAGTGGTTAGCACTGTACACGGTGACTCAGTGATTAGCGAACTATGGTGGTTGAGTGGTTAGCACTGTTTATGGTGGATGAGTGGTTAGCACTGTATACAGTGGCTGAGTGGTTAGTACAGTATACGCTGGCTCAGTGGTTAGCACTGTATATGGTGACTGAGTGGTTAGCACTTTTTGGTGGCTCAGTGGTTGGCAATGTATATGGTGGCTCAGTGGTTAGCACAGTATGAGGTTTCAGTGGTTGGCAATGTATACGATGGCTTAGTGGTTACCACTGTATACGGTGGCTTAGTGGTTAAAACAGTATGGTGGCTTAGAGGTTAGCATAGTATGATGGCTCAGTGGTTAACAGTGTATTTGGTGGCTCAGTGGTTTGCATAGTGTGATGGCTCAGTGGTTTGCACAGTGCAGTGACTCAGTGGTTTGCAGAGTGCGGTGGCTTAGTGGTGAGCAGTGTGCGGTGGCTCAGTGGTTAGCGCAGCAGGGAGGCAGAGTGGTCAGCGCAAGATGGAGGCAGAGTGGTGAGCGCAGGATGGGGGCAGAGTGGTCGGCGCAGAATGGGGGCAGAGTGGTCAGCGCAGGATGGGGGCAGAGTGGTCAGCGCAGGATGGGGGCAGAGTGGTCAGCGCCGGTTGGGGGCAGAGTGGTCAGCGCAGGATGGGGGAAGAGTGGTCAGCGCAGGATGTAGGCTGGGTGGTCAGCACAGGATGACGGGTCGGTGGTCAGCACAGGATAGAGTGGTCAGCACAGGATGGAGGCAGAGTGGTCAGTGCAGGATGGAGGCAGAGTGGTCAGCACAGGATGGAGGCAGAGTGGTCAGCACAGGATGGAGGCAGAGGGGTCAGCGCAGGATGGAGGCAGAGTGGTCAGCGCAGGATGGAGGCAGAGTGGTCAGTGCAGGATGGAGGCTCCGTGGTCAGCACAGGATGGAGGCTCCGTGGTCAGCGCAGGATGGAGGCTCCGTGGTCAGCACAGGATGGAGGCTCAGTGGTCAGCATAGGATGGAGGCTCAGTGGTCAGCGCAGGATGGAGGCTCCGTGGTCAGTGCAGGATGGCGGGACCGTGGTCAGCGCAGGATGGGGGCAGAGTGGTCAGCACAGGATGGGAGCAGAGTGGTCAGCGCAGGATGGGGGCAGAGTGGTCAGCGCAGGATGGGGGCAGAGTGGTCAGCGCAGGATGGGAGCAGAGTTGTCAGCGCAGGATGGGGGCAGAGTGGTCAGCGCAGGATGGGGGCAGAGTGGTCAGCGCAGGATGGGGGCAGAGTGGTCAGCGCAGGATAGTGGCAGAGTGGTCAGCGCAGGATGGAGGCAGAGTGGTGAGCACAGGATGGAGGAAGAGTGGTCAGCGCAGGATGGAGGCAGAGTGGTCAGCGCAGGATGGAGGCAGAGTGGTCAGTGCAGGATGGAGGCAGAGTGATCAGCACAGGATGGAGGCTCAGTGGTCAGCGTAGGATGGAGGGCTCAGTGGTCAGCGCAGGATTGAGGCTCAGTGGTCAGCGCAGGATGGAGGCTCAGTGGTCAGCACAGGATGGAGGCTGAGTGGTCAGCGCAGGATGGAGGCTCAGTGGTCAGCGCAGGATGGAGGCTCAGTGGTCACGCAGGATGGAGTGGTTAGCAGAGGATGGAGGCTCAGTCATCAGCGCAGGATGGAGGCTCAGTGGTCAGCGCAGGATGGAGGTTGGGTGGTCAGCGCAGGATGGAGTGGTCAGCAGAGGATGTAGGCTCAGTAGTCAGCGCAGGATGGAGGCTGAGTGGTCAGCGCAGGATGGAGGGCTGAGTGGTCAGTGCAGGATGAAGGGCTGAGTGGTCAGTGCTGGATGGAGGGCTCAGTGGTCAGCACAGGATGGAGGCTCGGTGGTCAGGGCAGGATGGAGACTCAGTGGTAAGCGCAGGATGGAGACTCAGTGGTCAGCGCAGGATGGAGTGGTCAGCAGACAACGGAGGCTCAGTGGTCAGCGCAGGATGGAGGGCTTAGTGGTCAGCGCAGGATGGAGGCTCGGTGGTGAGGGCAGGATGGAGGCTCGTTGGTCAGCGCAGGATGGAGGCTCGGTAGTCAGCGCAGGATGGAGTGGTCAGCAGACAATGGAGGCTCAGTGGTGAGCGGAGGATGGAGGGCTCAGTGGTGAGCACAGGATGGAGGCTGAATGGTGAGCGTAGGATGGAGGGCTCAGTGGTGAGCGCAGGATGGAGCCTGAGTGGTCAGCGCAGGATGGAGGCTTGGTGGTCAGTGCAGGATGGAGGCTCAGTGGTCAGCGCAAAATGGAGGGTCAGTGGTGAGCACAGGATGGAGGCTCGGTGGTCAGTGCAGGATGGAGGCTCGGTGGTCAGCGCAAGATGGAGTGGTCATCAGAGGATGGAGGTGGAGTGGTCAGCGCAGGATGGAGGCTGAGTGGTCAGTGCAGGATGGAGGTTCAGTGGTCAGTGCAGGATGGAGGCTCAGTGATCAGCGCAGGATGGAGGCTCAGTGGTCAGCGCAGGATGTTGGGCCAGTGGGTGGTCAGCGCAGGATGGAGGCTCAGTGGTCAGCGCAGGATGGAGGGTCAGTGGTCAGTGCAGGATGGAGGGCCAGTGGGTGGTCAGCGCAGGATGGAGGCTCAGTGGTCTGACACTAACCCACGGTGGATAGATCCCTCCAAGACTGTTGGAACACAAAAATGATGGTATGGTGTGGTATATGGGGTACAAAGATAGTGGGGCCATGCTCCATCAATGAAAATCTCAATGCCACTGGATATCTTAAATTGCTACATGATTCAGATATCCAGTGGCATTGAGGTTTCCATTGTGTTCCATCAGTCTATTCTGTGAAGATACGAGATGTGCAGCATCTGAAACAACAGATACTGGAAACCTGTGCTATCATTTCTTCTGCGGTGTTGCTATCAGTTTGTTAAGAGTGGGAGAACAGGATTGCGTTGACAATCCAACACAATGGGCAGCACTTTGAACACATTTTATAAGTGGTCATAAACTTGTAATTAACTCATGAAAGAACAAAGTTACCTTAAAACCAAGCACTCCATTGTTTTTCTTATGAAATTCTCAATAAGTTTAATGTGTCACATGATCCTCTTTCCATGGAAAAAAATAAAGTTGGTGTATTTCTTTGCAGAATAGCCTCCCAGAGCTGCTATTTTGATGTGAACTGCCTTCCACCCTCATAGATCTTTTGCTTGATTATACTCCAAAGGTTATCTATAGGGTTCAGGTCAGGGGAAGAGGGTGGCCACACCATGAGTTTTTCACCTTTTATGCCCTTAGCAGCCAATGACACAGATGTATTCTTTGCAGCATGAGATGGTGCATTGTCATGCATGAAGATGATTTTGCTCCTAAAAGCACATTTTGCTTTTTGTACCATGGAAAAAAGTTCTCAGTCAGAAACTCTATATACTTTGCAGAGGTAACTTTCACACCTTCAGGAACCTTAAAGGGGCCTACCAGTTGTTTCCCAATGATTCCGGCCCAAAACATGACTCCTCCACATCCTTGCTGACGTCGCAGCCTTGTTGGGACATGGTGGCATCCACCAACCATCTACTACTCCATCCATCTATAAATACAAAATCAGATAATATAGGTTTCAGAAAACGTGTAAATTATATTAAACCTTTTAAATGATAACTTTATTATTAACTGTAAACAGAACCACACCGAACGTGATTAAAAGCTAGGTGCACAGATAAGAGCAAAGGAAGGATGCTGTCCTTATTGCATATCTCTCTCCTTACACCTGCCTGACAGCGGAGGTCGGAACCCTAAGGAACGTAGTGGCGCCCCCACTTGTCGATGGCTGGCCCTGCTTGTACCCTATCCTCACCCTGAAAGTTAGGAGGTAGTGCTTCCCCTATGATGAACCCCCCCAGGGATGAGGAATGTTACGGCAAGCTGGACCACTATCGTGTCCTAGTGTTAAAATAGAGTATCACCACCCAGCAATCAAGTACCTCCATATAACAGTTTCAAACTTTGATATTGAGATGATAAGCTCTCATACACAGTGTGCCTCAAATCCCATTATCTGCATGGTCCCCTCTGATAACGACAAACCATGTCAAGCTGATATCACACACATGAGAGATGGGGTACTTAGCTTACGAGGGTTGTAAGCTCATCCCCGCGTGCCTCGATGCGTTTCACCTTTCATCAGGAGGCTTGATGTTATCAGTCCATATGTTCTGTGACAGCACACACAACCTTGATGTGGAGGGGAGATAAAAGCCCTTGAGAACTATCTGAAAAACAGCATAGTTCCGAAGGGACTAAGAATAAACCTATGTCCATCTCCACGTACAGCGAGCCCTGAGCTTTTGGAATTGTGGAAAAAATAATCCATTGGTTCTTCCTTACGCTTTATGAGCATATTGCTGCATGAGGAGAGAAAGATTTTTGAAATAGCAACTGGTAAACTTAATCAAGGTATCGAGAATATCCTGAAATCCAGATCAGATCCTGATTTCAACAGAAGGGAGGCCTCTTTACAGAATTCACTGGAGAAATACCAGGGTTTCTTGAAGGAGAGAAAGCACCTCCAATTTCAAAGGGATTGTAAGGAATTCTCGGAGAACCAAGCGTATAGTATTGTCAGGGAGAAACTAATAGGATCATCGTCGGAAGGGGATTCTGACCCAGAAGGCCCTGGAGGTGGTGGGGGGCGCGGAAGGGGGAGAGGAAGGAAAAGGAGCCCGAAAGGTGGGAAATGGGGAAATGGAGGTCCCCAAAGACCCCCAGGGAATCCAGGTCAACCAACCCCTCAATTCCCTCAGGGACCGCCAATTCTACCTGGACCTCAGGGTCCCGTGACACCGGCCCTCCCTGTAAGGCCTCAAAACCTGACAGTTTCAATGAACCAACCTGGAAAGTCGGGTGGAGGGGGCACAGGGGGAACAGGCCAGGGTGGAAATATGGGTTTCTCTGGTTTCTCTGGTTTACCCTTCTATGGTGCGCCCATGGCTTCTTTTTTAGGGGGCACGATTCCAAGAGATTACCCACTAAGGAACAGGTTGGGATTGCCGATGCCACATTAGTGACTCAGCTGGATGGTGGACAGATTATTAACCTGTCCTCCTACCAGCTGAACTATCATGAATATAAAATCTTGAAAAAGGGACTGTCCTTCATCCCCACCAACAGGTTTAATTGTTTTGAATGGGTAAAGGACATTAACCTGTTTGGTCGTAAGCTCAAATGGAAGAAGTTTTTCTCCAAGCATAACAAAGATGATTGTCTGAGGTTGGGACTGGATGAGGATGAGTACCAATGTTTTCATGATATGGTATACCTTGACCACCAGGCAAGTGGGTGTAATGAAAGAGGGCTCGGCCCTTTTACAGGGCACAAGAAGGTCAGCAGAAAGATGCCACCCCATACTGACGTTACTAGTGTGGACATTTTCATGAGTCTTGTTGAAAGAGATTTGAAGAAGATCCCATGTACAAATCAGGATTGGATTGGCAATATAGATGAGGCTGAGACCAGGACCCTGTTGTCATTTGAACGAGAACAGGGGCTCGTAATTAAGGCATCAGATAAAGGCGGAAATCTTGTTTTGATGAACCATGAAAAATATCGTGAGATGTGTTATCGCATCCTCAATGACTCTTCTACGTATGAGATTCTTGATTATAAACCCTGTAATGAGGTATACTTAACATATATGCACACACCACTGCTACATGCACACTTCATGCATATATCTATAGACTCATACAGCTCTACTACATGCACACTGCATGCACATATAGACACACACAGCTCTACTACATAAACATATGTGGCACCCCTGCGGGGGATTGCCACAGGACCCACAAGTGCAGGGAGGGATGTACACCTTGGTAGACACAGCATTCAACACCTTCTACCCCAGACCTGGACGGGGAGCCCAACTGGCTGTCCTTAAGCCAGATCCCCTATAAAAGATCCAGGCCTGAGGGGAGGAGTCAGTTTAGTTCCAGTCAGTTCCAGTCAGACAGAGAAGAGAGCAGTTGTAAGAAGCTGGTTGCTGGGACCAAGCAGGCCCAGAACCAGGGGACACTGACCCAGCTGTGATGAGCCCTAGGGAGAGGGCCGGAGGTCAGTGGGAGAAGCAAGAAGAAGGGAACAGACTTGTGAACCCTTTAGTTACTCGGACACCGGAGTCCGCAACTACTGATAAGATATAGTAGCAGGAATAGTCTGGACAGATCAGGATGATCCAGTCCCCCTGAAGTAACAAATAGAAGCATCCAAACTTGACCAAGTAAAGGACCAGGGACCTAGCCGAGGATTGGAATCCCACAGAGAATTCCTCATTGTCAGTTGTGGAACAGCACCCTGAGAGGGAGAAGTAGCGGCAGGTTAAGCTACAGGCAGAGCTTACCCCAAAAAGACAAACACACTAACAGAGGAGGCCTCACAACTCTCCAAGGTGAATGCCCCGAGCTGCACTGACACCTGATTATCCTCCTGGACCATGCCTGTTACCGGACAACAGTAAAAAGGTACTGAAACCAAAGACTATTGTGTGTGTGTGCCTGCTTCCCCGCCACTGCCTGCAGGGCTCACAGCAGGACCGTTACTACTACTCCCCTCATCCGCCCTGCTGCCCTGAGGTAAAGCTCCACCTGTGGGGAGCTGTACTACCCAACGCTGCCTCCCATCACCTCAGCAGCCAGCCGCAGAGCTGGTAAACTATTACCAGGTACCACAGGTGGGTTCACAATACCATTCTCTCCACCATCATCATCACCCCCATCCCCTACCACTGAGGGTCAAGGGCACGGAACCTGGAACCGACCAGCCGTGATTCCCCCATCATAGTAACCGCTTATCCCGGTATCTGAGTACCCCTTACCCTGTTGACCGCCTCACATAGACACTATTATATTATTCAGTAACACAGAGCCCTGCAACAGACATTTACTTACACACACAAACACATGGACACTCTATATATTACCACAGCTTAACGTTCTTGATCGATGCAGAGCAGTAGAAGCCACCGGGACCTGCATAGAGGCTGCAGCAGTTGCAAGATCTTCCAATGTAGCTCTCAAACACCTTACAGTCATGTGTTAAGGGACCTGACTGAAAGGTACTGAAAATCCTAGTGCAGAGTATAAGATCCTTCTGCTGCATGGCTTCTGCTGCCTCCATATGTTCAGCTCCTGTCAGCTTTCTCTCCTGCTCTGCACCCACCATATAGAGGTGCATCTCAATGAATTAGAAAATCATTAAAAAGTTAATTTATTTCAGTAATTCAATACATTAAGAGTAACACATACATTATATAGAGTTAATACAAGCAGAGTGATCTATTTCAATTGTTTATTTCTGTAAATGTTGATAATTAGGGCTTACAGCTAATGAAAACCCAAAGGTCATTATCTCAGAAAATTACAGTAAGGAGGATGATTCAGATTGAAAAAGACATCTGGTGGAGATCACAGGCGCTCCTAGGAAGAAATAGAAGCCTCTGTTCTTACTTCCAAATTGTTTTTATTCACATTAAAACTACGCGTTTCGGCTAAAAATTTTAAAACATAGCCTTCCTCAGGTACAGATGATAATAAAATCGATCAATATAAATAATAAATCTCTGGGAAAAAGGTGTCCCGATCATCCAATTACTTGATCCTTCTAATTAGTCCTAGAGGGTTACACCCATCACATGGGAGAGCAGGAGGGCAAAAAAAAACAAAAAACTTTGTTTGTCCATTTTATCCTGCTGCTAAATCTCCTATTATATATTTCCATAGAATGTATGCATAAAAACAATCATAATGAATAATTCTTAATATATCAATCTACTCCAACGTTTCTTATTCAACAAACAACTGGTATTCATTTTCTATATGGTAGAATAAAACATCTTCAATTATTATGATTTGTGTGCTGTGATTTTTATGGACCCCACTGCTTCTCACAGATTTATTTATCAAAAGATTAATACATCTATACTCATGTGGAAATTCACATATAGGCATCAAAAAATCTTATGTATATTTCCTGTCTATTTCACTCACTGACTGTATATGAAGCAATTTTATTCTTTTCTTATACTATTTTTTTTTTAATTGTTGTATATAGATGATATATTTTTCCACATTTATTCCTTAAGAGCAAGATATTTATTTTTATTCCTTATGTGTCTTGAACTCACCCTTGTTCATATCATATGATACCAGATCAGCCAGTGTGTCCATCATGACATATACCATCCAGACTTCCTAATAGATCAGATAAGGCCGGCTTCACACTGCGGCGTGATCCGGTCCGGGGCTGTCCGGGATGACCCAGACAGCCACGTACTGGATCAGCACACAGGACTGGGGGCTAATATGCCCACTGGTCCGGTGTGCAGCGCACGCAGTTCCCGCTGCTGATAAGTCAGGACCGCAGGCGCTGCACACCGGAACGGAGGGCATATTAGCCCCAGTCCTGTGTGCAGATCCGGTCCGCGGCTGTCTGGGTCATCCCGGACCGGATCATGCCGCAGTGTGAAGGCCACGTTACACACACAGATATCTGTTCAGATATTGGTCACAGATCTCTGGTTGCAGTGAAATCATGGACACATTGTTCCATTTTGTGGCTGTGTTCAATGGAACAATGTGTCCATGATTTCACTGCAACCAGAGATATGTGACCAATATATCTGTGTGTGTAATGTGGCCTTTACTCTCTTATTATAAAGAGCTCCTCCATCTATTTGGCCACAGCTATAGTCAAGATTTAATAATTTCTCTTCTTAAGTAAGAATAAGGAATAAAAATAAAAATGTCGCTCTTAAGGAATAAATGTGGAAAAATATATCTCATCTACTGTATATACAGCAATTTAAAAAAAAAACTATGCAAAAATAGTATAAGAAAATAATAAGATCGCTTTATATACAATCAGTGAGTGAAATAGACGGGAAATATACATAAGATTTTTGATGCCTATATATGAATTTCCACATGAGTATAAATGTATTAATCTTTTGATAAATAAAGCTGTGAGAAGCAGTGGGGTCCATAAAAATCACAGCACACAAATCATAATAATTGAAGATGTTTTATTGTACCATATAGAAAATGAATACCACTTGTTTGTTGAATAAGAAATGTTGGAATAGATTGATATATTAAGAATTATTCATTATGATTGTTTTTATGCATACATTCTATGGAAATATATAATAGGAGATTTAGTAACAGGATAAAATGGACAAACAAAGTTTTTGTTTTTTATTTGTGTCCTCCTGCTCTCCCATGTGATGGGTATAACCCACTAGGACTAATTAGAAGGATCAAGTAATTGGATGATCGGGACAACTTTTTCCCAGAGATTTATTATTTATATCGATCGTTTTTATTTATACCTGTCCCTGAGGAAGGCTATGTTTAAAATTTTTAGCCGAAACGCGTAGTTTTAATGTAAATAAAAATAATTTGGAAGTAAGAACAGAGGCTTCTATTTCTTCCTGGGAGCGCCTGTGATCTCCACAGGATATCTTTTTCAATCTGAATACTGCTGACAGAGCCCACAGGCTGGAGGCTCTGACTATGTAGCACAAAGCTGCAGACCAGGAAGAATTGTTTTCAGCTCCAGCACCTTGAGGATATATGCCATGCAAGACGACAGAAAGGTGAGGAGATTATCCACAAATATATGGTTGGACTTATATACATCTACACTTGTGATCTGCGACTTTCTCCCTCTCATCCCTTTTACTAGGACCATACAGCCCCGTGAGGTGCAGAAATATAACTGACGGTAAGGGTCTGTACACCTCCCACTGCTGTGTCTATGGCAAATACACGGTGTTGCTCAGCTCAAAGCACAAGATCCTTACAACATTTTAAAAGAAAGAGAGCGGCACTCACCGGTTATTTCGTTGTGGAATTTATTTCATGTTGGAGTCACAGGACGCAGTGTCGGACGACGGTTAACCGTTTCATGCAGTTGGACCCGTTGAAGCGCAACTGTGTGAATCTGTTAACCGTCGTGGACCCTGCACTTCCTCCCTCCCTGCGTCCTGTAACTCCAACATGGCATAAATTCCACAAAGAAATAACCGGTGAGTGCCGCTCTTTCTTTTAAAATGCTAAATCTCTTTTCACTGACATAACTTCACGTTCATGGACCCCAGTGCACAAGCTTCCACGGGGCCCCCAATTATTGCAATTCTATAACAGCATTGGTGTTTTTCTATAGGCCTAATTGACTTTTGGGGCCCCCTAGTCTCCACGGGCCCTGGTGCCATTGCAACCCTTGCACTTATTGTAGTTACACCCCTGTCTCTTTGTAAGGTAATTAAAAATAAGAACATCCTGTAAAATGTATGTATAGTCTTCGGGATCATCCATTTTACTGAATGTGAGACATCTAACAATATAAGATTGTAACAAAATCCTCCTTTCTGTCTTGTATTTCCTGTTGAGAAATGTTCATTGATTTCACTTCCAATACCTTTTATGTGCTTTGTATACAAATGCTATAAATTCAAGATATATTGCATTATAAATGTAATATTATTCTGTTATATGTACACCAAAATTGTATAGCTTAATGTCACGGGAAGTCAAGTATGAATAATGTAAAGTGACAATGGGAATTGTGCGCTGGAGATATTACATACACACATTCTATATGTTACAAGCAAAAAAAACTACATGTATACTGAGAGTGAATGAATGTTTCGAAAGATTTTCATTTCATTGGCTTCAAGATAGTCTCTTTATTCACAGCACACTCAGTGTTCTAGGAAAAATCAATGAAGTTTTATGCTACATTAACGATGAAATAAACAGTTCATGGTCTTAGTAGCAGCTGCTACAAACCAGTTAGATATTATACTTTTTTTTTTTGCTTCAGCCATGCCAATAAATTATTAGACACATTAGTATCGTAATTGAATATACAAAAAGTATAAACATGTCAAAAAGGTCACAAAAAGGAGACCCTTATGACCTTGAACATAGGAAAACATAGGAAAACATAGGAAAAGAGTGGAAAATGGGAGGATTTCCAATTTCTATATTTGGAACCTAATGAAATGCTGTGTCCGATTCTGATGCGAGGAAATGTCAACAGTTCACAACTAGCTGATATATTTGAAATTACTACCATGACAAAGACCGCTAGCTGTTAGATTCAGCCATCTATAACAGCGGGAGAGTAAAATTCTTCAGATAGAGAGGGTTTCAATTTTACTCAAGATATATCAGCTTTAATATTGTTTGATCTGGGGATCAGTAATAATAAGAAAAATTGTAGCTGGATGAGTATAAAATATATATATTTATAGCAAGCTACACTATTATTGGTGTGACATCCATTCAGTCATGTCCGAAAGGATATGAAAAAGCAATTCTATAGATATACCTACCTTGTAGTGGCACTTAGAAGCTTGACAAATAATAGCTTGTTGCTTTCAGCTGTCATCATCCTGAAAGGATCTCTAACAATAAATGCAATAATTGTTTATTTTTTGTTTGAATTTGAGAGAAAAATAGGCAAAAGCACCATGAAAATATAGTATGATGCAATATAATGTGGCAGAAAATAAATTTTAATTTAGCATAGTCAAGTGAAGTAATCGATCTCTGTAAAATTTAATTAGCTTGAATGATGGCATGACACAGATAATTGTGTGTGCTCAACAAGGGTGCGTAGGGTAATATCCTTGGGAATGGACAAATTACAATTTTTAGTAACTTTTTTCCAAGGGAGTCAACAAGATCTCTTTACAGGGGGGGGGGCAATTAATTTTCCTGAGGGGCCCCATGAGAGACTGTGACAGTTGTGGACGGCAAAGCCAATAGGGTGAAATTAATTTTACTAAATATTAATTTTAACCCTTTCACAACCTTGGAAATACCTATACACCTTGGAAGGGTTCGCTCCTTACCTTGGATTTATATTTACGTCCTGGAGAAAACGTGGCACCGTAGCTGCAGTAACTGTGATTGCACTCTGGTATCTTGTGATTCTGCACAAAGGGAATCATAGCTTTACCACAGAGGGGTGACATTGCCACCCCACAACTATGATCTCTGTAGTTGGTTATTCAACTCTGACTAACCAATCAAAGCGATTATAATGATTCAGTTATAGTTAGTGCTGCCACAGTACCTACCATATCCTAGAACTCTAAGGAGGGGGTGTCACCTCCCTCCAGACCTAATTGGAGTGATCATGTTGTGATGCGTGCATCCTCCAATCAGTATGCAGTGGGGCCGTGTATGCCGACTGTCATCAATCCATGCAGCATCATTCTGTCCACGAAGGCTGAGGAGGAGCAGCCTGACACAGCCAGAGACACGATCCCCATGCCATCCCTGGCTACTTAAACTCTAAATACTGTGATCGTACCGATCGCAGCAGGTAGGGTATTAGGAAAGGGATCATGAACCTTCTCCCTGCTGATTGGATCCCCACAATGTAATTGTAAGGGCCTGATCATCGCCATGGTAAACAGATAGTCAGCATGGTGACTCGATGTCACCTTGGTTACATCTGGGTCAACTGACAATGTCAAGACTTAGGGAACAATTTTTGTGACTGCAGCACTAATAGCTGCACTGTAAGGCAATGATCAACCTTTGCTGTGCAGTAAAGCTGCAATCTGAGCAGCAAAAGATGATGTCCTATAAAGGGAGTAAGTAAAAAAGTAAAATAAATTTAAAAACACATTAAAATAACACAAAAAAAGTAAAATTCTAATATATGTTTATCTACTATATAATTGCCGAAGGCATTTTTGTGTCGGACCCCGAAAACGCCGTGGCTATGTCACGCTGTGACGTCACCACGCGCGAGCAATGGCCGCGAAGCGGCCATTGCGAGTCGCTGGCCGAAAATAGAACCAGAGGCCCGGCTACAAAGTTAGCGATTTACAGCTGAGGTAGCGCGAGCAATGGCCGCGAGGCCATTGCGAGTCGCTACCTCAGCTGCCGCATCTGCCGCAACTCCCCCTATACTTTCAATGGGGATCTATTGCGAGTCGCTGTGTAGCGCGAGCAATGGCCGCGAGGCCATTGCGAGTCGCTACACTTGCGGCGCGGTTGCGGTAATCCCCATAGAAAGTATAGGGGGACTTGCGGCAGGTGCGGCAAGTGCGGTTTTGCAGGTGCGGCAAGTGCGGTTTTGAACTTGCAGCAGGTTTGCCCGCGAAAATTCCGTGGCAGACTCTGCTGTTGCTGGGTAGCAACCCATTTTGCCTACCAATCACCATACTCTCCTTTGTCTACCAATCACTATGCTCCCACCTGCCGCAATTTTATAGTGTTTAGTTTAACTTTTCCTCACAAATCATTCCTGCCTTGGTGATCCTGTGGGACGGACGTCGGAAAACCAGTGCTGGAACCTCATCCCTACAAGACATCTTTTTGGGCCAATATAATCGATTAGTAATTATTATTAATTATTAATATTATTATTAGTGTTAATATTAATTATTATTATTAATCGATTATGGCTTGGTGATCCTGTGGGACGGACGTCGGAAGACCAGTGCTGGAACCTCATCCCTTCAAGATCAGCTAAGATATCTTTTTGACTCAATATAATTGATTATTCATTATGATTATTTATTAATATTATTATTATTAGTGTTTATATTAATTATTATTATTAATATATTATTAATATTATTATATATTGATATATTCATAATTATATATCTTTTTGGCTCAATATAATTGATTATTCATTATGATTATTTATTAATATTATTAGTATTATTGTTAATATTATTATTATTAATCCATTATTAATATTATTATTATATTGATATATTCATTATTATATATATATATATATATTGATATAGATATATATAATATATATATATATATATATATATATACATTCTATATATATATTTTATTATATAGATTAATATATATAGATATATATATATATATATATATATATATATATATGTCATATTATATATAATGTATATGATTAGTATATATATATTTATGTTTTGTATATTAATCTATATATATCAGCTAAGATATCTTTTTGGCCCAATATAATGGATTATTTATTGATATATTCATTATTATATATATATTGATATAGATATATATATATATATATATATATATATACATTATATAGATTAATATATATATATATATATGTATATGTATATTAATCTATATATATATATATATATATATTATTATTTTTTTTTTTTTTTATTTTTTTTTTTACTATTTTGATTATTATTAAATTGATTTCTTATTTGTTATTTTATTTGTATGAAGATTAATTTATTTTATTAAAAAACCGCATCTGCGGTGCGGTTGCAGTAATTTCCATAGAAAGTATAGGGGGACTTGCGGCAGGTGCGGCAAAACCGCACTTGCCGCAAGTCCCCCTATACTTTCTATGGGGATTACCGCAACCGCACCGCTACTTGCACTTGCGGAGCGGTTGCGGTAATCCTTATGGGGATTAACGCAACCGCGCCGCAAGTGCTCGCAGTCAGCCAGCGAGTCGCAATGCGGCGCGGTTGCGGTAATCCTTATGGAAGCGGCCATTGCGAGTCGCTGGCCGAAAATAGAACCAGAGGCTCGGCCACAAAGCTAGCGATTTCCCGCTGAGGCAAGCGACTTGCTCTGACTCGCAATGGTCGCTTCGCGGCCAATGCTTCGCGCTGCTAAGGCGACTCGCCATGCCCGCTGCCTGGGCATAGCGAGTCGCCTTAGAACTGTGTATCCACATGTCGACACTGACTCGCAGCGAGTGTGGACTCAGAAAAAAACCATTCGTGATTATATAATAGATTGTATATTAATCTCTCTCTATATATATATATAATATATACATGTCATATTATATATGTATATGATTAGTATATATATATATATATATTGTATATTAATCTATATATATATATATATATAATATATATAAATATATCTATAACACATTGTAATAAATTGTAATATATAATATACATAATTTATTTAAGTTAGTAATATAACTGTTACACTTGCGGCGCGGTTGCGGCGCAGTTGCGTTAATCGCCATAGTAACTTTGGAGGCACTTGCGGCAGGTGCAGCAAGTGCGGTTTTGCACTTGCGGCAAGTGCGGCTGCGAAACAAAACGTAGCTTTTTGCCTACCAATCACTATACCCCCCCCCCCTGCCCCCATTTTAGTGATTAATAATATGTTGAATCCGCCATTTTATAGTGTTTCCTTTAACTTTTCCTCACAAATTATTCCTGCCTTGGTGATCCTGTGGGACGGACGTCGGAAAACCAGTGCTGGAACCTCAGACCTACAATATCAGCTAAAGATATCTTTTTGGGCCAATATAATTGATTATTTATTGATATATTCATAATTATATATATATATATATATATATATCTACTATATAATTGCCGAAGGCATTTTTGTGTCGGACCCCGAAAACGCCGTGGCTATGTCACGCTATGACGTCACCACGCGCGAGCAATGGCCGCGAAGCGGCCATTGCGAGTCGCTGGCCGAAAATAGAACCAGAGGCCCGGCTACAAAGTTAGCGATTTACCGCTGAGGTAGCGCGAGCAATGGCCGCGAGGCCATTGCGAGTCGCTACCTCAGCTGCCGCAACTCCCCCTATACTTTCAATGGGGATCTATTGCGAGTTGCTGGGTAGTGCAAGCATTGCGAGTCGCTATCACAGATCATCATCATCATCATCATCATCATCATCATCATCATCATCATCATCATCATCATCATCATCATCTACTACTACTACTACTACTAGCCGCACAGACCCCCCCTCAATGGCCGCACAGACCCCCCCCCTCAATGGCCGCACAGACCCCCCCCCCCAATGGCCGCACAAGCCCCCCCCCCCCAATGGCCGCACAGACCCCCCCCCCCTCAATGGCTGCACAGCCCCCCCCCTCAATGGCCGCCACAGACCCCCCCCCCCCCAATGGCCGCACAGTTCCCCCCCCCAATGGCCGCACAGCCCCCCCCCCCAATGGCCGCACAGCCCCCCCCCTCAATGTCCCAAAGTCAGCTGTGACCGCCTGGCCCTTGGACACTGGCTGCCATGCACACATCAGCTGGTAGGCTCCCATCACTTACCCACTGAGGACGGATCACTTCCAGCACCTCTTCACATGGCAATGCTCTGAACTTCTGAATCGTCCTCTCCTCACTCAGACACCTGGCAGGTTCCAGCCTACTCACTCCCAGCTGCAACCCAGTGAGTCAATCAGCACATCTTCACTCACACACAGACCTGACATGTGATTAACCCCCTGTGCACCATTCAGGTTTAGCCCAGCAAAGCACTCCAAAAAGTATTGAACACACCCCAATAAGTATTGAACGCGCCCCAATAAGTATTGAACGCACCCCAATAAGTATTGAACGCGCCCCAAAAAGTATTGAACGCACCCCAATAAGTATTGAACGCGCCCCAAAAAGTATTGAACGCGCCCCAAAAAGTATTGAACACACCCCAATAAGTATTGAACGCGTCACAATAAGTATTGAACGCGCCCCAAAAAGTATTGAACACACCCCAATAAGTATTGAACGCGCCCCAAAAAGTATTGAACGCACCCCAATAAGTATTGAACGCGCCCCAAAAAGTATTGAACGCGCCCCAAAAAGTATTGAACACACCCCAATAAGTATTGAACGCGTCACAATAAGTATTGAACGCGCCCCAAAAAGTATTGAACGCGTCCCAATAAGTATTGAACACACCCCAATAAGTATTGAACACACCCCAATAAGTATTGAACGCGCCCCAAAAAGTATTGAACGCACCCCAATAAGTATTGAACGCTCCCCAAAAAGTATTGAACGCGCCCCAAAAAGTATTGAACGCGTCCCAATAAGTATTGAACACACCCCAATAAGTATTGAACGCGCCACAAAAAGTATTGAACGCACCCCAATAAGTATTGAACGCGCCCCAAAAAGTATTGAACGCGCCACAAAAAGTATTGAACGCGTCCCAATAAGTATTGAACACACCCCAATAAGTATTGAACGCGCCCAAAAAAGTATTGAACGCACCCCAATAAGTATTGAACGCGCCCCAAAAAGTATTGAACGCGCCCCAAAAAGTATTGAACACACCCCAATAAGTATTGAACGCCCCCCAAAAAGTATTGAACACGCCCCAAAAAGCATTGAACGCGCCCCCAAAAAGCATTGAACGCGCCCCAATAAGTATTGAACGCACCCCAAAAAGCATTGAACGCGCTCCAATAAGTATTGGACCCCCCCAAAAAGTATTGGACCCCCCCAAAAAAAGTATTGGACTCCCCCAAAAAGTAGCTATCTACTATATAATTGCCGTAGGCATTTTTGTGTCGGACCCCGAAAACGCCGTGGCTATGTCACGCTGTGACGTCACCACGCGCGAGCAATGGCCGCAAAGCGGCCATTGCGAGTCGCTGGCCGAAAATAGAACCAGAGGCCCGGCTACAAAGTTAGCGATTTACCGCTGAGGTAGCGCGAGCAATGGCCGCGAGGCCATTGCGAGTCGCTACCTCAGCTGCCGCATCTGCCGCAACTCCCCCTATACTTTCAATGGGGATCTATTGCGAGTCGCTGTGTAGCGCGAGCAATGGCCGCGAGGCCATTGCGAGTCGCTACACTTGCGGCGCGGTTGCGGTAATCCCCATAGAAAGTATAGGGGGACTTGCGGCAGGTGCAGCAGCGAGTCGCTGCCTGAGTGCGAGCACTTGCGGCGCGGTTGCGGTAATCCCCATAAGGATTACCGCAACCGCGCCGCATTGCGAGTCGCTGGCTGAGTGCGAGCACTTGCGGCGCGGTTGCGGTAATCCCCATAAGGATTACCGCAACCGCGCCGCATTGCGAGTCGCTGGCTGAGTGCGAGCACTTGCGGCGCGGTTGCGGTAATCCCCTTAGAAAGTATAGGGGGACTTGCGGCAGGTGCGGCAAGTGCGGTTTTGCCGCACCTGCCGCAAGTCCCCCTATACTTTCTATGGGGATTACCGCAACCGCGCCGCAGATGCGGTTTTTAAATAAAATAAAATAATTTTAATACAAATAAATTTTCATAAAATAACAAATAATAAATACATTTAATAATAATAAAAATAGTAAAAAAACAAAACAAAATAAATAATAAAATAAAAATTCCTATCTACTATATTGGATTATTATTTGAAAATCTAAAAAAAAAAAAAATATTCTAGACACCCGATGCATTTGCATCGGGCTCACAGCTAGTAGTTATATAAATCAAACAAAAAAAACCCACACATATAAGGTACATATAACAACCCGCTCACACTAGCTAACTTCTTCAGTGAACATTATAAAAATAAAAAATTTGGCAAAAACGATATATTTTCATTATACAGCTTTCAAAAACAATAAACTAAAATGCAATAAAAAAAATCATACATAAATAATAATAGTACAGCTGAAAACGTCATCTTCTCCCACAAAAAAACAAGTCACCATACAGCTATGGCAGAGAAAAAATAAAATATATTTCTCAAAATATAACAAGACAAAAAGTATTTTTTTCCTTAATATAGCATTTATGGTGTAAAAGTGGAAAAACATGAAGCTATATAAATGTGTTATGGCTGTTATCATTCTGACTTTTTTTCTTTAGAAAATAGTATTTATGGTGTAAAAGCAGAAAATAATACAAAAATATATAAATGTTTTATTGCGGGTAATCATACTAACCCAGAGAATAAAGTTGTTTTATCACTTTAATGACACAGTGTATGGTGTAAAAAAGAAATAAAAGAAAACAATTCCTGAATTGCTGTTTCTTCTTGATTCTGCCTCACAAAAAGTGGAATTATTATTATTATTTATTTATATAGTGCCATAATATTCCATGGCACTTTACATGTTAAGAGGGCAGACTAGGACAAGTAACATAGTAACAATACAAGTAACAATGCCTGTGGACAATTCTAACATACAGATACAATAGGGGAGAAGATCCTGTCCCCAAGGGTTCACAGTCTGTGAGGGGTTGGTGGGGATACAGTAGGAGGGGGAGGTGTCGGTCATGAGGCGGTACGGTGAACCGGGTCTCATTGCAGGTTGTATGCTTGGCAGAAGAGGTGGGTTTTCAGGCCTATTTTGAAGGTTTCCAGGGTAGAGGAATGCCTAATGTGGTGGGGCAGCGAATTCCAGAGTATGGGTGAAGCACGGGAGAAATCTTGTATGTACTTGTGCAAAGAGGAGATGAAAGAGGAGTAGAGGAGGAGTTCTTAGGAGGATCGCAGGTTGCGTGAGGGTAGGTATCGGGAGACCATGTCAGAGATGTATGGAGGGGACAGGTTGTGGATGGCTTTGTATGTCATGGTTAGTGTTTTAAACCGGGATCTCTGGGAAGCAGGGAGCCAGTGAAGAGCTTTACAGATGGGGAGACAAGGGAGTAGCAGGGAGACATATGGATTAGGCGGGCAGCGGTGTTCAGGATAGATTGCAGAGGTAGCGGGGAGGCCGGTGAGCAGGAGGTTGTAGTAGTCGAGGCGGGAGATGATGAGAGCATGAATAAGAGTTTTAGCGATGTTGTGGTCAAGGAAAGTGCGGATCCGTGGATCCGAGAGATGTTTTTGAGCTGGAGTTGGCAGGATGCTGCAAGGGCTTGGATGTGGGGCTTGAAGGTGAGGGAAGAATCAAGGATAACCCTGAGGCACTTGGCGTGGGGTACTGGAGAGAGAGAGCAGTCGTTGACGATGATGGATAGGTCAGGTAGTGAGGGGGAGTGGCTTGGGGGGAAGACGATGAATTCGGTTTGGTCCATGTTCAGCTTAAGGAAGCGAGCAGAGAAGAAGGAAGAGATGGCGGACAGGCATTGTGGAATTTTGGATAGTAGGGAAGCGATGTCAAGTCCAGACAGTTAGATTTGGGTGTCGTCGGTGTAGAGGTGGTACTAGAGGCCATGGGACTCAATGAGTTGCCCTAGGCCGAGAGTGTAGATTGAGAAGAGTAACGGTCCTAGCACCGAGCCCTGGGGGACCCCGACAGATAGGGGGTAGGCCGAGGAGGAAGTGTGGGAGTGGGTGATTCTGAAGGTCCGGTCCGTTAAGTATGTGGAGATCCAAGAGAGGGCAAGGTTCGTGATGCCAAGAGATTCCAGGATCTGAAGTAGAAGGGAGTGGTCAACAGTGTCGAAGGCGGCGGACAGGTTGAGGAGGAAGAGGACAGAGTAGTGGCGCTTGCTTTTGGCTGTCAGTAGGTCATTGGTGACTTTCATCAGTGCTGTTTCAGTGGAGTGGAGGGGTCGGAAGCCGGATTGCAGGTGGTTGAAGAGGGAGCAGGAGGAGAGGTGAGGGGACAGCTCAGAGTGGACGTGCTGTTCAAGTAGTTTAAAGGCGATGGGGAGGACTGATATAGGGCGGTAGTTGGAGACAGCTGTGGGGTCAAGGGAGGGGTTTTTGAGGATGGCTGTGATCAAGCAGTGTTTGAAGGCTGAGGGGAAGGTGCCGGTGGTGAGTGATAGGTTGAAAAGATGAGTCAGGGCTGGGATGATAATGGAGGAGAGGTTGGGAATGAGGTGGGATGGGAGCGGGTCGTGGACGCTGGTGGTGAGGTTTGATTTTGACAGGAGGGAATAGAGCTGGTCTTCAGTTATGGGGGGAAGCAGTTGATGGAAGGAGAGGGCAGTAGAGGTGAGAGTGGAGGCTGTGGGGACAGTGGATAAAAGCTGCCTCTGATTCTGTCCATCTTTTCTTTGAAGAAGGAGCAAAGTCTTCAGCAGAGATAGGGGGAGATGGAGGGGGAGCAGGTCTGCGGAGTAGGGAATAGAAAGCATTCAAAAAACATTGTGACCCAAAATGATTCAAATGACATGGCTCTGTAAGCAGAAAAATAGAAAACTATAGCCTCCAAAATTCAGTGATGCAAATATCCTTTATTTCGTACAAACATGTTTTTAGCGATATAGTAGCCAAACCTAAAAAAAATTGTATAAATCTGGTATCGTTGTTATCGTACCAACTTGACAAATTCTTCAATTGCTTGTGATAAATTTATTCTGTCTGCCAAAGATTGCACTACGACTCGGCTCACAGTTATCCTGCACTATATACTGAGCAATTACATGGGTGATGTAAATAGAGATGAGTGAACCTTCTTCGAACATGTTCACCAATTTCCAATTCGGCACAAACATGGAACATTCCGCTTGGGATTGGAAGTCTGAACAATTTCTCAAAATGTCGGTGAACGCGGCTATGTTTGGGAAAGAAGTTCGAAATTTAAAATGGCCCTAAAACTTTCCCTGTTTGTTTGGAGACAAAATGCTCACCGGAAGACCCGTTGACTGGGGAGGAGTGTCCCCAGTCATAGGGTATACTGACTTGTATCAAGCTGTAGAATAATCTTCTTGGAGTTTCAGTGTGAATTTTGGAAACCGTGCCAGATTTGGCAGCAGCTATGAAGTCCAGGAAGGTTACAGTATTCTTAAAACAACCATTTAAGAGAGCTTAATATTTTTTAGGATTTTTTTTTTATATGGTTTATTTTATTAATATTAATTATTATTATTATTATTATTATTATTATTAGGTGCAAACCTTTATTATTGCAGTGGGACAGTCCTGTGTGAGTATATATCTTCTACAGTTATGTGATACCAATTTATATAATAATAGCATATGGCTATTATATGCTTCACACATGTTCTTATAGGTTTGTTCACTCTCATGAAACACTATACTATGGATATTGCTTTTTAAAAATGTACAATCACTCATTTCATTCCATACATTACCAATGCACATTTTTTTCATGTGCATTGTGCACACATTTGTTATATGTATAATTAGAATTGAACTTGTCATTGCATTGCTGCAGTACACTGCTCACTAGCTTTGTTCATCAGCATTCCAGGTGAATAAGTGAATTGGTGATCAAAATAAAGTTATTTGTTTTCGTTATGATGTCTCCTACAAATACGTCAGGCTTCAATAATTAATGCACCTAGTACCCACGCAACCCAGTAACTTGTAACCTTGTGGCATGGGGAATTGGATGTGCGAGTGACGTTACTTCTCCAGCCCACGGCACGCAAAGCTTAATGAGAAGAGCAAGGCAACAATGTTTTGCAAACAGTAAGATCTACTAGAGATTAATTGTCTCTGACTTAGTCCTGGCAGTGAAAGAGACGGACCCCTAGGAAAACCAAGCAGATGTCACCATGGAGTTAAGCGTCTCAGCACCATGAAACTGCAGGACAAACCAGGTACTGTGTGCTACACCGTGATTCACTTCACTTGCTACCATGTGGTGGCATTACGTCTTTTTCAATGGATCCCCCGCCTTGACATGCCTGATCTGGAGAAAGAGGTTATTTTCATCACCACCCCAGAGGTAGAAGGTGGGTCAACAGAACCAAAACTGGAGCGGCATGCAGAACAGATGGACATGTGGTGCCCTGCTAACCACAGGTACCCACAGACTCACCCACAGCATGGATGAGTTTCCACAGCGGGTACACAGCTACACGCAACACCTTCCACCCCAGCACAGTAGGGAGAGCTCAACCTGCTGCTTTTAGGCAGGATCCCCTCTAAATACTGTTACTGGGGGGCGGAGTTAGACAGAGTGTGTGAAGATGCTACAAGAGCTGCAAAGCAGTGCTGGTGTTCGGTGTCGCGTTAAGCCCGAGCCAGTCACCCTGACCAGTCTCTGGTAGCCCTGCAATGCCCAAGAGTGGGGTCGAGAAGCAAGAAGAAGAGGCAGAACAGTGGGAGAACCGTGGAGCCAGCATTAGGTTCACCCAAAAGCAACCACCGGACACCGGAGTCTGTGTCCACTGGAGTGCACCAGGCCCAGTGGAGAACACTGGAAAACCGTGGAGACTTCAGTCTCCCAGACTCCTGCGCAGTCACATACCAGGGAGCCAGGCAACGCGGAGAGACAGTCAGCGGTAGTCAACAGAGGGTATCCCGACAACAGTACAGGAGGAGAACGAGCAGAGGAGGCCAGCCGGCGGGGGCTTCACACACACACAAGAAAAGCAATGAGGAGATCCACAAGTGCATCCCAAACATCCGCTGGTACTTTGGACAATTTACCTGCTTCAACATCAGTAAAAAGGTAAAGAGCAACCAGCGGTGTGTGTGTCAGTTCCTTCCCCGTGCCCCTGCCGTCCTCAGAGACTGTCCTGTTATCCAACCAACTGGCCAGGTCCCAGCTCATCCTCCATCACCAAGCACCCTTATCATCACTGGTGCATCCCTGCCTCGGGGAGTTGGCTCCACCTGCAGGGAGCTATACCATCAAAGCGGCTATACCACCACCCTCCGGAGGACTGAAGCGGCGCTGGTGCTCAATCACCAGAAGCTGCGGGTCGCATCATGACAAACTTTATAAACTTTTCTTTCACCCTTGTGCATATATTCCCTCCTTTTTAAAGTTCGGTCTCTGGGGCCACGGGTCTGGGCAGGCCACCAGTGACATCCTTACCGTAGCAGAGGGCCCAGACACCCGAGTCCCCCACTGTCCAGGGCGACACAGACACCTATGTGACTTTGAGCTTAACTGTGCTACCCAACATTAGACCTGATCTGCAATGAGGCTCCAATTCCAGAGGTGAACCTGGGGAGCTCACAGTCACAGTACGGAGGTGACCCTTTCTCTATGCCATCCCGGAACAGGAGCACCAGATGTCACACTGCAGCAGACCTTACATTGTCTGGCTTTATTCCACCTACAGCCGGTGCCGCGGCTGCTGGATAACCAAAACTTCCAGGACCAGGAGTATAATATGGAGCCTGAGGAGGAGGCCGAGGAGAAAAACTGTTTCCTAGCCGTGTGTATCACTCCTGCCAGAGGCCTTCAATTGAGACAATGCCATGTGGAAACACCTACCCACTCCAAGCGACTATCTAGTATGACATGAACCACCTCATCTAACGCCTGTATCCTTTATTGATGGGATTCAGTTTGTAGATACCATTGCACGGGACTGGTTGCATTGGCTAAGGCCAATCCCTTCTATGACCAGTGTATCCGAGGACAGGTGGTGGCATTCTTGCAGGATTAGGGGTTTGGCTCCTAATAGACTGTGCATAGTGATGAGTGAGCACTGTAATATTCATAATCGCTATACTTGTAACGAGTACTTAGTAATTGCGTATTTGCGAGTACAATACAAGTCAATGGGAAATGCAAGTAATTTACAGCTGGATCCTACAAAGAGGTATAGGGTCCTGAGGAAAAGACGGAAATGGATGGCAAAGTGATGAAACAGAATGGGATGAGCCTAGAGAACATGCCTGCGTGCATTTCTGACTCACATATGGTTTCTGGGAATGAGTTTGCTACAGTGTTAGGCTACTTTTACAGATACACAAAAACAACTACCATACCTAACCTACATTGCCTTTAACATGCCAAAATGATTAAGGCTGCCTTCACACTTGTGTTTGTGTCTGCATGCAGAGGGCATGCAGATGCAAACGCAGGCAAACGCAGCACATACTAATGTGAACGCAGCGGAGAATCTCCGCATGCGTTCACATTAGTATGGTGGCCGAGCAGCCAATCAGCTGTCACTGGGGGCGGCCAGGAGGAGGAGATCAACGGCAGAGATCTCCTCCTCCCGACACAGCTGAGCTCCCGCCGGTGTCAGCGGGGAGAAACAGCTGATCTGACAGCTGTTTAAATCTCCCGCGCTGACACCAAATAGGATGATATCAGTGCAGGAGATATGAAACAGCTGATCGCTGCTTCAAATCTCCCGCACCGACATCACCTATTCGGTGTCAGCGCGGGAGATTTAAACAGCTGTCAGATCAGCTGTTTCTCCCCGCTGTCACCAGCGGGAGATTAGCTGTGACTCTGCATGATCTCCCGGTGGCCGCCAGTAATCACCAGCGGCCACCAGGAGAGATTTCAATGAGATCCTGCGCTGTCATGAGGAGAACACTGCAGATCCATTGAGATCCATGCATTTTTTGTGCGCTTGCGGGCGCTTGCAGATAAAACAAGGACCGCGAACGCACAAAAAAATGCTGCATGCTGCATTTGGAGTGCGGTCGGAGGACGCATAAATTATGCGCATCCGAACGCAAATGCGACCAAACGCAGCCATACGCAGGTACAAGCGTTCCCACGTGAAACATAGGAACGCATGTGCGCAAGCGTTTGGCTGCGTTTGGTGCACTGCACTCCAAACGCAAATGTGAAGGCAGCCTAAGAAACAGTTTTCCTGCATAATCACTTGTATATAAGGCTAAATAAACCAGAGAAACTAAAAAAATTGCTTTTAGCTTTTGTTTACATGTACTGTTGTGTCTTTTTTTCACCTTTTACAATTGCGAGGGCCTTGACTAAAACATTTCGTAGGTCTCTCTGTCATACATCATTTTTAGTTTGCTATTCCCCAGCTCTCTACAAGGTCAGCTACAACATACCAGCAGGTATGTTGATCTTGGCATTGAGAGGCCTCAGGTGGCCCTGTAACAAGCGTTTTGGATGGACTGCTTCTTCTAAGATATTTGAGCGGACCCTCCATCATTGAGACTCAGATAGTGGAATACATATTCCATAGCAGTTGAAAATGTGCCTGTTTTAGCATTTAGCTTGACCCCCCTCCTCCACCTCCTTCTCCTCGACCGTCACGTGATTCTGCAGCTCTACATTCAAATGTTTAGAGGGCCTGCAGTAGGCAGAAAACCTGAGTAGTGAGATCCTTAATGTGGCTCTGTAATATACATTTGGAAGTGCCCTTCTCTAGATCTTTTCAGTTTGGTAAGAGCCCAGAGATGGCCCTGCAATGTACGCTTTGGCGGGACTGCTCTTACTTAGACATTTGGGCGGTCCTTCCCTTATTGAGACTCAGATAGTGGAATACATATTCTAGAGACATGGAGTCCTGGAACATAGCAGTGAGTTCTGCCTGTGATCTTCAGGTTTGGCTGAACTCTGTGAACCGGAAAAATAAAGCTGCACTATTCAACTGTATGACAAGCTCAAATATATCATTTGTGCTGGCCAAGGGACAAAGGATATATGGTACCCTCTCCAGGATGGGTTGGAGAAGCTTCTTCAAATGGCTCAGAGATTTTAATTGACAATCTTCCTCAGATTAAGTAGGAAGAGAACACTTCTTGATACTCGAATACTTTTTCCAGTGAAGAATGTGCATCATATTTTTAAAAATTACTCCTGGGGGTTGTAATATAGGGGCAAGAAGATACCATGACAAGGGCCTCCCTTGACAAACATTATTTACGATGGACTACTGTAGTAGTTGTGACCCTCGATTCAAGTTTTCAGAGGGCCATCAGTTGGTCATCAACAGTCAGTCTAAATTTCTATTGAATATGCATCCCCTATCGCAGTCACAATGTGGCAAAAGCCAGGCATGTTGTTTTGCCAAATAGGGTGACCTACAGAAAATTCCTATTGAATATGTATCCCCTATCTCAGTTGCAATGTGACACAAGCCAGGCATGAGTTACTTGGGCTGGAGTAGGAATACTGTACCAGTTTGTCCACTGCACAATGTGCTTAGGCTTTGTAACATTTACCCTATGGGCTGAGTCATGGTTGACACAAGAAGACACCATTCCAAGGGCCTCCAATCACAAATACAGTAGTAGCAAGGCTGGAGTAGGAATAGCATCCTAGTTTGTCCATTGCACAATGTGCATAGTGTTGGGAAAAATTAGCACTATGGGCTGAGTGAAGGTTGATGCAAGAAGCCATCATCCCAAGGGCCTCCAATCCCAAATAGTAGTTAGACTGGAATAGCAATACTGTTCTAGTTTGTCCACTGTGCAATCTGCATAGGGTACGTAAAAATTAGCCCTATGGGTTGCGCGAAGGTTGACCCAAGAAGACACCATCCCAAGGGCCTCCAATTACAAATAGTAGCAAGGTTGGAGTAGGAATAGCATCCTAGTTTATCCATTGCACATTGTGCATAGGGTTTGGAAAAATTAGCCTTATGGGCTGAGTGAAGGTTGATGTAGGAAGCCACCATCCTAAGGGCCTCCAATCACAAATAGCAGCTAGGCTGGAGTAAAAATAGTGGTCTAATTTGTCGATTGCACAATGTGCATAGGGTTTGGAAAAATTAACCCTATGGGCTGAGTGAAGGTTGACGAAGCCACTATCCCAAGGGCCTCCAATCACAAATAGTAGTTTCTTAGGCTAGCATCCAAATAGTGTCCTAGTTTGTCCACTTCACAATGTGCATAGGATTCGGAAAAATTAGCTCTATGAGCTGAGTAATGATTGACGAAGGAAGGAAATAGGTTTTTATGGGAAAGGGTGGACGTAAACAGCAGTAGCATAAATCAGCATTTTTGGTGAATTTATGTTGGGTTGCTGTCATCTAGAAGGATTACACACTTTGGAGATATCCAGTTCTTGTTGAATTTAACTAGAGTGTGTCTCTGTGCATTTTCCTTGGAGAGGCGTGATGATTGCCCCAGTGGAACAGAAAACACACTCGGACATCACACTATCAGCTGGGCAGGCCAGCACCTTCAAGGCGTATAAGGAGAGGTCGGGCAAAGCGTTCAGCTTGGACACCCACTAATTAAAGGGAGCTGAAGCATCAGAAAGGATGCACATATGGTCATTTAAGTAACTTTGCTGTTGCAATGGTTTATTAAAAATAGCCCAATTTGAGCACATTTTCCCCCCACCTCTGTTGGATCTGGTGTTCGTGTCTCTACCTGTTATACCTTGGTGTTGAAAAGAGTTGGTACCTCAGCCACCAGCACTGTTTGAGGGTGATGTTTTCAGCAACTAATCTACAATAGCCCTCTTGAAGGATTCCATTGTAAAACTCTTTGGTGACTCCAAAAGGAGAGAATGTAATTTCTCCATGTACCGTGGATCTAGAAAGGTGGCCAATCACTATAGGTGGTTGGGTAAAATGTGTACCATGTGAGTGTCTTGCCATAGACACTTACACATGAACTGTGCCATGTGGGCCAAGCAGCAAAAAGGTAAATTGTCTGTGTCCCCAACAATGGGAACAACACCCATCCTCTCCTCACACTGACTCACCTCCTCCACCTCCTACTCTCCAATCAATTCAGGCTGGACAGACATGAAACTTGGGTTGGATATCCTCTCTGTAGCATTAGGAGTCCCCAACGTAGCACAGAAAAACAAGTCCTCTCCCTCCTCATCCTCCTCATCTTCCACCTCATCACCCAGAATATTGGCTGGGTTGGGTAGTATTACCCATTGGGAAATCTGACTCCATACCAACATGCTGGGTGCTCAAAGCTTCCTCTTTGAGATTATGCAGTGATTGTGTAAGAGACACAGCTGCGGGATGGTTACACTGACAATTACCTGATCACTGCTCCGAGGTTGGTGCAGTACTCAAAGATCTCACGAACCTCAAATGTCAACAATCCCAACCCACTCAACAGTTTTTATATGTGGTGACTGGGCATGTTGAAGCTGATATTCAGCTTCTGCCCTCTGCTGCTAACTAATCCTCACCAACATATAGTAGGTTGAGTTTCACTGTGTGGGCAGGTTGCAAATTAGTCGGTGACTTGGCAAGTTCAAGCACTTTTGCAGCACTGTAAGAGCAGCAAAAATGGTAAAGAAATGTCGGAAATGTGCCAGGGTAAGTTTTCGGAAATTTCTGAACAACTAGGTTCAGCACATGAGCCATGCGTGGCATGAGTAACAGCTTGCCAACCTTTAAAGCCACCACCAGGTTATGCCCATTATCGCAGATGACCAGACCGGGTTAGCGGTTCAGCGGGGAGAGCCACTGATCGGTCAGTTGTTTTAAAGCTTGTCACAGCTCTGCTGCAGTGTGAGGTTTCTGATCTAAACAGATTTGCTTCAGCAGAGCGTCTTGTTGCTTTGCATATGTGTAGTTGCACAGGTACCAGCTTGGCAGTGATGGGGAGGGTATGTCAGCAGAGGATGAGGAACAGGAGGAGGGGAGAGAGGAAACGGAATATGAAGAGGTGAAAACCCTGACAGAAGTTGGGCCCGCTTTTCTTGGTGTGGGTAGGATGAGTGATGTTCCAGTTTGCGCCTTTGTCCCACCCTCCATCAGGTTCACCCAGTGTGCCATGACAGAAACGTATCGTCCCTGTCCACAACAACTTGTCCAGGTCTCTGTTTTTAGGTGGTGGCTGAGAACACTGTATTGTGGGGCAGCCACAGACAAGAGATCACAGATAGACTGTGCTCCCACAAGCCTAAATGGCAACATCTCCACAGGAGCAATTTGGTAATGTGTTTAGTACTTAAACCATGTTCCAAATTATTATGCATATTGGTTTTAAGTGCCATAGAGTTTTTATTTATTTTTTTCAATGAAACCCATTGATGGTATTGTGTATCAAGGTTCTTTGGATCACTGAAATCAATCTCAGATCCATGTGATAATTAGTTTGGCAGGTGAGCCCAATAAATGGAAAACTGGACTTTCCACAATATTGAGCAGGCCATAGTTTTCAAGCAACATGGGAAAGAAAAATGATCTCTCTGCTGCCGAAAAGCAACAAATAGTGCAATGCCTTGGACAAGGAATGAAAACATTAGATATTGCACGAAAACTTTAAGCGTGATCATCGTACTGTGAGATTTGTGGCTGATTCTGAGCACAGATGTGTTTGTGCAGATGAAGGCAGAATGAGGAAGGTTTCTGCTAGGCAAGTTCATTGGATTAAGAGAGCAGCTTCCTAAAAGGCCTTGCAAACCAGCAGACAGATATTTGAATCTGCGGATGCCTCTGGAGTCTCTCGAATGTCAAGGTGTAGGATCCTTCAAAGGCTTGCTGTGGTGCATAGACCTACTATTCGGCCACCCCTAAACAGTGCTCACAAGCAGAAATGGTTGCAGTGGGCCCAGACATAAATGAAGACTAATTTTCAAACAGTCTTGTTTACTGATGAGTGACGAGCAACCCTGGATGGTCCAGATGGATGGAGTAGTGGATGGTTGGTGGATGGTCACCATGTCCCAACAAGGCTGCAACATCAGCAAGGAGGTGGAGGAGTCATGTTTTGGGCCAGAATCATTGGGAAACAGCTGGTAGGCCCCTTTAAGGTTCCTGAAGATGTGAAAATTACCTCTGCAAAGTATATAGAGTTTCTGACTGAGAAATTTCTTCCATGGTACAAAAAACAAAAATGTGCCTTCAGGAGTAAAATCATTTCATGCATGACATTGCACCACCTCATGCTGCAAAGAATACCTCTGTGTCATTGGCTTCAAAGGGCATAAAAGGAGATAAACTCATTGTGTGGCCACCATCTTCCCCTGACCTCAACCCTATAGAGAACCTTTGGAGTATAATCAAGCAAAAGATCTATGAGGGTGGGAGGCAGTTTCCATCAAAACAGCAGCTCTGGGAGGCTATTCTGACATCCTGCAAAGAAATACAAGCAGAATCTCTCCAGAAACTCACAATGTCAATGGATACAAGAATTGTGAAGGTGATATCAAAGAAGTGTTCCTATGTTAACATGTAACTTGGGCTGTTAGGATATTATGGAGTTAAATAGCTTTTTATTTCAGTGAATGTGACCTCCTAATGCTGCAAATTTAACAAATGAGCATTTTCAGTTCTCTTGTGGCGCCCCACTGGTCGGGATGCAACGTAGGGGTACTACACCCAGACAAGATTGTGTAGTTTTCCTATGACTAGGGAGTTGGGATGTCACATAAGGGACCCACACAACACTCATTCACACACACCATAGAGTAGGGGACCGTGGGTGGACCCGCTGTAGGGAGGACCCAGTCCAGTGGGAGGAGTTAGAGGGTAGAAAAGTGTGTGGGTGGGAGGAGAGTTCAGTTCAGTTAGTGAGAAGAGTGAGTGGAGAGCTCCATTAGAGAGTGATGAGTGCAGGACCGCAAATAAGCTGTCGGGAAACAGAGAGATCCTATGGGCACCAGGTACTGGGTTGCGCCAAATCTGGACCCGATACGTCTACCGACCGTACGGATCTGTCCTGGAACAAAGGACCGGCTCTGAACACGGTGCGGGCATTTACCCCCAAGCTTCTAGAGGAAGTTGCAGCTGAACATCAGGTGCATCCTTAAAAAGGCACTGAATAGGGTTAGGGGGACCTGGAGAAGAGTCCTCCATAGAGGGCCCGTGGGAGCTGGCTCAAGGCTCTGTGTGTGGGAGCACGTCAAGGGAGACAGGAGAGAGCGCAGTGAGGGACTGGAAAGAAACAGCAGGCACACCACTGAGGGTCCTAAGTGAGTCATCCCGCTTCCCTGGTGACTACCCAGGCCAGAAAGACCCGAAAGACTGTACCGTCTGTTAGCTGTCTGAAGTACCACCAGTAAAACCCTTGCACAGTTAAAGACTGTGTGACATACTTTATTTGCCTGCGCCTGAAGAGCCGCACACCAGGGATCCCACTCCACCTATGGGGAGCGTAACCATCTTGCTGCTCAACCATCACCCAAGAGGATTGTCCGCAGCGCCGGAAACTTTACCGGAACCGTTGGTGGCATCATGAAACACTTTTATTTTTATTGACTGTTATCCCCTTTTTAAGCGACCACTAGGGCCACGGGACCAGTGAGATCCCTGTGAACTAAACGCCAGTTCCGAGTATCCCATACCCTGGGGCGGGTCACTTTCAAACATATCAAATGTTTAGAAACTCTGCTGTGCCTAATAATTTTGAACAATGCATTTAGAGTTTTTTTTTTTATTTTGAAGATTATACTGTTATCATTGCGAGGTTTCTTCAATAAAATTCGATGTATACTCTAACGGGTGATGACTTTTATTACTTGACTGTCATTTGCACCGACCATTTAGGAAAATCAGAGAAAAATAACATTTGCATAATAATTTGGAACATGGTGTATGTGGTACCTGCCTGTGGCTGGGGGGTAACGGCGTCGGTGGAGCGCATCACAGGTGGCAGGAGCTGGTTACCGAAGGCAAGAAAAGGCTGTAGGTGCACCTGCTGGTGATCACGTGTGCCTGCTGTTTAAGTTAATTTATAATTCACTGCTCCCTTCGGCTCACCACCTCTCATCACCGAAGTCAGCAGTGAGAGGTGGTCAGGATGATGGGTAGGGGAGCAATGCATTCAAAATTTTCTTACAGTGGGCAGAAGTGATCACCCATTGATGCTGCAGCTGCAGGCAATCGTGTGTGGATATTCATTGATTTCCACACATGATCACTGGCATGGGACCAGTGAATATCCCGGCATGGAAGATCATATTAACCATCTGTTGCAACATCCTGTTATTCTGGCAGCTGTCGGCATGTGGATTGTGGCGTATGACAGTGATGCCATCACTACGCACTCACACACTGATCAGCTTCCTGCATAAGAACACATAAGAGGATGTTGCATTCATACAGAGAAGTGATGGATGGTGAGTATAATCGTTTAATTTTTTTAAGTGTGTGCCATGATGGGGGATCATATATACCAGGTTGAGGGACCTATACCAGAATATTGGCCATATACCAGGTTGGGACACGTATACCAAGATATCGGCCATATACCGGGATGAGGCACATATACCAAGATATGATATACCATAATGGGGCATATATAAAAGGATATGAGACATATACAGGATGGGGAAAATATAACATGTTGGGACACATGTACCATGATATGGACCATATAACAGAATGGGCTATATATACCAGGACGTGAGACATACACCAGGATAAGGGACATGTACCAGGATGGAGGATATATATATCAGGATGAGAAACACATACCAGGATGAAGGCCATATATTCCAGGAGAGTGGCCATATACCAGATAAAGGGACATATACCAGGATGGAGGACATATATATCAGGATGGGGAAAATATACCAGGATAGGGGACATACATTCCTGGAATGGGCCCAGAATGAGAACAATAGTGCAGACTTTAGGGTATTACCCCCATAACAGTGTCAGCAGCAGACCCCTCTCCCCCTTTCCCCCCCGATCAGTAAGTCAGTTTGCTTCAAATTTGTCTTCCATATTGTCCTCTTCTAAAACCTGGGAACTTCTTATGGTCCTGTGCATCTTGTAGTCTAGAAAATATGGTAAATGACAAGGAGCATGAAGGGGTTATTTAAAACCTTCTCTGCATAGTCATCCTACGTATTTTTTTCTTAAACTTATTTGCTGCAGGTATAAATGACGGCTACAATGGAAAAATGCAAACATAAAAGTTAGAAAAAAAGAAACAAAAAATATCATCATCAACAGACCACTAAAAATGTATACGGTATTTATAATTTGCTTAGCTGTATAAACTGTACACCTTAAATATTTATAGGGAACTATCTTTTTAATTACATATTGAGATGCATTACAAGCAGGTCTGCAGGTAATTGGTGTGATTGTACTTAAGAAGTGCAATAAAAATCGATCCACTTGGTGATCCCTGTATACTAAGAATTGTATCTACTTTTATATATTGCTTAATACTGCTGTGCTAAATACACATTTACTGCTTCAAAGTGTCAGGTTTATCTATTAGTTACTTTTTTTCCACTGTCTAAGGTTATAGCTTTAGCCTCAATGTCAATGAAAGCGATGTGATTAGTCTGTGCAAGAACTAACAGTTACTGCATAAGTATTTCATTAAAAGGGTAATGCCAGTTTTCGTCTATACTTTGCTGGTGCTTCTGGTACTTATGAGATTTTGATGCAAATTATGACCTCATAACTAGAGTTAAGCAAACACCTGAGGGTTCGAATTGGCTTGGTTCACAGAATGCCAGGGTGTTTGCTAAATTGTTCAAAGAACCGTTTGCTGTACCTTCTGAACGCCAATGACATCAAAGGCATGCAACATGAATCATAGAAAACACCTGCAAAGGTGTAAAAAAACTGACAAGCTGCTCATATTAGTGCCAGACACTAGGAAAAGGTACAACAATCGACCTAGAGTACAAATAGTCTCATGGCATAGCATCGGTGCACGAGACACAGTCTGGGCCAGCCTGCACAAGCTTCAAAATCAGTTCAAAATAGGAGGTGGCTCACTTTCACATAAAGCATAACTAACATTTACATTTTTATTCAATAATGATGTAAAGCAAGTGATTTTTATAAACTTTCAAATATACTTCATTAGAAAATTCTGGTTGAAAACCATTCATAAACCTTCCACAAGGTGTCCCCACTACAAGCAGACATATGTTCATTATCAGTCAGAACTGTCTTCAGTGAAGACGGGACATGTAACAATATAACTGAAAGGGAGAGTGGCCTACACTGCTGACTCTAGTTGGTGAGGAAATAATGCATCAGATTAGTTCAGCATTCAGCACAGTTGCTAAGCAATGTCAGAATGTCAGGATCAATGTAAACTCCTCTGCACAAGCTTCTGATCTGTCAACAGGCTCCACATAGTTCAGTCAGGATCTCTGTTAACCCCTTTTCTGCTGTCACACTGCTCCCTATCAGCCTGCTCTCAGATGCTGTGGAAATACACACACCGTGCTTGCAGATGCTGGCCACGCCCACACAGCCCTAAAATGCAGTTTTTAAAAGTGCACAGAAAAATGTGAGAAAATGCATGATATGGCACAATAAAGCATGATCTTATTTGCTATGTGACCCATCATTAACAACCATTTCAGTAATTTTTTTTTCAATGAAATTACAATTACACTTTCAATTTTAGAGGTAGTTGAAACTCAGTTTGACTTGACAGATGGATGAGTCACAGAGAAAAAGTGGCAAAAGTTTTCTCCATTAAGTAAAAGGAGCTAGGGTCCTATTTGGAGGGGGGTCCTTTGCAAGGATGCATTTAAGTCAGCATTTTTTGCCCTTGCCATTTTAATGACTTTTTTTTCATCTTAGAGCTAGCGTTAACACATGCGCTAACGCATGGTACATATATGTACCATGCGTTTACGCATGCATTTCCCATAGGCTAGGGTCACACTTAACAGGTCACTTACATTTAACGGATGCTGTTACTGCAGAGGCAAGCCTGCAGTAATGGCCAGCGTTAACTTCGCTGCAACGCTTTTCTGTGCGCTCTCCTAAAGTGCAGTTCCTGGGGCTTCCAGTGTGGCTGTGAGGTGGTCGACAGGGTATGGGGTACTCGGGTAACGGGGCTGATGGCGGCTTTGATGGGGGAATCATGGCTGGTCGATCCCCGGTCCCGTGCCCTGGACCCTCAATGTCGGGGACCGGTGGGGGATAAGGGGAATGGATAGCATGACGCCACCTATGGTATCTGGTAATCGGGTATACCAGGCTGCAGCCGGCCGCTGAGGTGATGGTGGGTGCAGCAGAGTGTGGTACAGCTCCCCACAGATGGAGCTTTACCTCAGGGCAGCGGGGATGGATGAGGGGAGTAGCAGTTAAGTCTTTGCTAACAAAGCAGTGAATTGCGGCGATTAGACACATAGGGATTGCCGTTTCAGTACCTTTTACTGGTGACAAGGTAACATGTACAGTCCAGAGTAATAACCATGTCCCCGGTGCATCTTGGGACTTCCACCTTAGAAAGTTATGAGTCCTCCTCTGTCTTTGTGCTCTGTGGTGTGGGATGAGTCCTGCCTGAGCCTGAGCCCACCACTTCTTCTCCCTCTCTGGGCTTTGTCCTAAACTGACAATGAGGTCCTTCTGCATGGTCCCTATTCCTCTTATGGCCCCTGGTCCTGTGCTTGGTCAGTTTTAATGTCTCTTACTTTGTTCTCCTCAGGGCTGAACTCCTCCAGAGTCTTCCAGGCTTTAACTGTAGCACTAAATGCTGACAGTGTCAGACTCTGGTGTCCGGGTGTACTAAAGGGCTGTAGTAACCGGTTCCCTTTTCTTAGTTCCCTTCTTTCTCCACTTGCCTCCGACCCTTTCCCTAGGGTGTGCACAGCGGTCAGTGGTCCCTGGTCCTGGATCTCTCCCTGCGACCAGCTCCTCCGTCTCCTCTCTCTTCCCTCTCACTGCAGACTCTAGACTCACTTCTGGGACTGACTAACTCCTCCCCTCAGGCCTGGATGTTCTTAAAGGGGAAATGGCTTAAGGAAGTCAGTAGAGCTCCCCCTTCAGGTCTGGGGTGGAAGGTGTGGTGTGCTGTGCCAACCAAGGTGTAATTCCCTCCTTGCACCGGTGGATCCTGTGGCAATCCCCCGCAGGGGTGCCACAGCTGCATCCATGGTAAACATCGGGTTACTATGGAGCAGCGTTAGCTCTGAGCACCCGACGTTAATGCTGGCCGTTACTGCAGGCTTGCTTCTGCAGTAATGGCATCCGTCAAACGTAAGTGACCTGATAAGTGTGACCCTAGCCATGGGCTCCCATGTTAAAAAAAACACATGTGTTTTTGCAAAAGCCCTCAAATACGTTGCTCACCACGTTTTTGCATGGTTTAGGAAATACACATATCGTCAAACGCATTGCACATTTGCAATGTGTTTTTTGCATTGGAGCCTATGGAAGTGTTAACGCATGCATTTTTTAAAATTTGCACTTTAAAAAAACGCTAGCCTTTAGCGCATCCATGGCTCTAATGTGAGTCTAGCCTTAGGCCAGGGCCACACTTGCATTTGCAATCCTGCTACTGAATTCTTTTTGACATGTGGAAATGTGTAAAAACGCATCCGTTAACGCACCCATAGATTCCAATGCAAAAAACGCATTGCAAAAGAGTGCAAAAGTGCAATCTTTTTAACGCATTGCGTTTTTGAGAAATCCGTTTTTAATAGGGTCTTTTTAGCGTTTTGTCAAAAATGCATACATTTTTTCAACATGGGGATCTATGAGAAATCACATCCGTTAATGGTACATATAGGACCCATGCGTTAACGCATGCAGTACAAATGGCTCAAAAGTGACAACTTAATAAACTGGATCCAGTAACGGATGCAGTAGAAGGATCCCAAGTGTGGCCCGGCCTTAGAGAGCCCTGAAGTGATGAACCACACAGCAAGGAGACACTAATAAGAATCCTCACTTTTCCAAAAATTAGGCACAACCACCACCAAATTGGCAACAATTGTCCCAGAATTGAAACATTGTAATGTGGAGCATAATGCAGCACACTGAAAAGTACACCAGCGCCTAGACTCCCCATTCTGACAATGGAGTGTAAACGTCCTTGGAGCTCCATTACTTGTTCACCTTGATAAACGTTAGGCTAGCTACACTGTTGGTGGACAACCGTATCTGCTTATCCGTCAGGACACTACCAGCAGCGATGAAGACTTGTTCTCAGAGAATGCTGGTGACACTCTCAAATGTTATGTGGACTCGGGTATCTGGGCCCTCAGCTGCGGTTGGGATGTCACTAGTGGCTGGCCCAGACCCTTGGCTCTGGTGGTCAGCTTTAAAAAAGGAGAAAATGAAATGGGAATAGTTATAGTTTGTCGTGACATCACCTATGGTTTCTGGTGACTGCACCAGCGCTGCGTGGGGCTCCAGTGATGATGGATGGGCAGCTAGGTGTTGAAGCTCCCCACAGGTGGAGCTGGATCCCTAGGGAGTTTGATAATGTTGAGCAGAAATGGAGCAGAGATTTGTCTGGGCTGTTCAGTAACGGGACAGTCTCTGTGCATGACAGGGGCACAGGTTGAGGAATTGACACACATACCGTGAGTTGTTTCTTTATCTTTACTGTTGGTATCACAAGTAAGAGTCCGGTGTACTGTCAGGTGGTCAAGAAGCACTTCAGGATCTCCAAAGTGAGTGGGTATAAGGGCTCCTTGTCTCTTTCCTCTTGTGTGTGAAGCCCCTGCCCCATGTGAAACTTGGCCAGCCTCCTCTCCTCTGCTATCACCTGTGCTGTTGCTGGGAAACAAACGATGGTCTGCCACTGTTCCTCTCTCTGCAGTGCCTGGCTCCCTTGTTGGTGACTGCACAGATGTCCCGGGAGACTGAAGTCTCCACTGTAAACTGGTATTCTCTGCTGGGCTAAGTGCTCTACGGTAGATTCGGACTCCGGTATCCGGGATGCTTTCTGGAGTGAACCCAAGATGGCTCCTCGGTCCCCAATTGGCTCTCTCTACGTTCTCTCCTTGCCTTCCGACCCTACTCTTGGGCCCTGCATGACTTCTCTGAAGGCTGTTCAGGGTCAGTGGTTTGGGCCTAGCATGGCATCGATCACCAGAATGTCTTCACAGCTCTTCCAGCGTCTGGACACTCTAACTAACTCTGCCTCCAGCACCAGTATTTATAGGGGATCTTGCCTAAGAGCAGCAAGTTTAGCTCCCCCTACTGTGCTGGGGTGGAAGGTGTTGTTCGTGTCTGTGTACCCACTGTGGAAACCCATCCGTGGTGTAGGTGAGTCTGTGGTTTCCTGTAGCAACAGGGTGCCACACTGGCTGCCGGACATGATAAACTCTCCAAGGCATGTGTGGTGAGCTCAGGCCCCTTTTCCAGTTTTGAAGCCCAAAATGCACAAGGGTCCAATTCCACAGTCATGGCATAAATATTCAGTTGTAGATACTCCTGCAGCATTTTCTCTAGTCATTGACTAGTGTAGGACTTGTCCTTTTTTCTGGCATTTCAAAGTGTGGTCTAAAAAAATGGTCAAACAACTCACAGAAATTGCTGGTAACAGCCACACTGATGCTAGTAACGTTTCTGTGATGACATCTTGACGTTCCCAGGGTTAGAAGTGTAGAACTGTGATGTGTACACTGCCTGCCACTGGTGTTTTCTGGAGAAAGCAGTATTCAGATTGTCTAAAAGCTTCTTTTGATACTCCTGAAAGCATTCTTTCTTTTCCAGGGTGGGAAAAATTTTGACAAATTTACTTTTGGACCAGGAATCTAACTGTGTGGCAACCCAGTGGTCGGTATTACTTCAAATCTTAACAATCTGCAGATCATGTTGCAGATAGTGCAGCAAGAAAGCACTCATGTGTGTTGCGCATTCATGAGGCCTAAGTCTTTGTTGTGTAGTTGGCGGCAGGGTAACACTCCCACTTGCTTCCTCAACCCTCTCAAGCCAACCTCGTACAACAGAAATGTGACCAAACTCTCACTCATCTGCTAAGTCTTCTGTAAATATTGCCTCTTACTCCTTTTTTTCTTCACCTCCTGCACCTTCATCAACTCTTTAGCTGCTACCATGAGCCCTTGTCGATCCCTCTCCTCCACCCACCATTGCCACCCGCCTCTGTACTGATGACAGTCCCGTCCTTGCGGTCTTGTTATCCCTCCCACATACGCCCCCTTCTCTACTTCCTCCTCTTTCTCTTGGACCACCAACCAACTCCCCATGGTGTTAAAAGAGTGCTCCAGCATGCAGATGACAGGAATAGTCATGCTGATAATGAGGCTTCAGTACCTTGTCAAATAGAAGGGTTATGGTAAGGAGGATAATTAATGGGTTTTTGCCTCTGATGTCCATGCCCCTGATTTGGTTTGTGCTTTTCATCTGGCTCATTCTGATAGGCCTGGGGGTTCTGGTGAGGGTTCGGTGTCCCCTCCTCAAGGGGAAAGTACTGTTCTGAATTCTGCTTGTGGGATCCCTCCTGTGGCTGGTAATGCAGTTGATCCTGTTTTGCAGTCTTGGTCAGGTGAATTGGATAATTGGAATTCAGACTGAGGTATTTAGATTTGCAGGATTTCCTCAGTCTTTGCCAGTTGTCAATTGTTCCTGGAGGTGTTTCACCTCTGCCTGGTCTCTTCCTGCCCTGCTGCAAAACGTCCAAGCTAAGTGAATGGTTTTGTTTTCTTGTGGCACACATGATGTGTGCTTGTTTTGGAATTGTCTATTTCTGCTCAGAGTTGTGGTTTTTGTGGATATTTGGTCTGCATGTCTGTCTTAATCTGTTAGGAAGTTTTCTTCCTAGGATTTAAGTGCTATTCATTTGTTGTTGGCTTGTACAGCTTTTGATTGTGTCATCATAGTTGGATTCAAAGGAGTTCCGCAGATTTAGAGGGCGCCGAGTCTTGAGTAGAGTCAGGGGTATTTTTGTATTATCTGCTGTAGATATTTTTGACAGGATTTTTATATTTACTGCAATAGTATTTTGTCCTGTCTTTACCTATCTAGCTAGAGTGGCCTCATTTGCTAAATTCTGTTTTCTGCCTGAGTGTGTCTTTTCCTCTCTTACTCACAGTCAATATTTGTGGGAGGCTTTCTATCCTTTGGGGGTTCTGCTCTGAGGCAAAATAGAATTCCTGTTTCTATCTTTAGGGGTAGCTAGTTCTCCGGCCGTGTTGAGGTGTCTAGGGTATGGTTATTCACATCCCACAGCTACTTCTAGTTGCAGTGTTAGGTCAGGAACTGCGGACAGTAAAGTTACCACTTACTCCTGTGAAAGATATTCATGCGGCTACAAGGTCACCAGATCATAACAGAGTTGAGGCTGAGGACACAGTGCTTGGGGTGATTGTAGCACTCCGTCTCTGTCCAGAAAGCTGCAAAAAGGGAAGGGGAGCAGCTGTCTGGCTAAGGTGCAATGGGTGCATCCGCACAGGGGTATGTGGAAGGATAAGAAAAAAGAAGAAAAGGTACCCCTATAGAGCGAAGCACAAACCAGAGAAGATTTTGGATGCAAGTGAAATTTATTAAATCATAGTGTGTGGCGGCATAAAAGAGCCAAAAAACATATTAAAAACAATTAAAACACTACTGGTCCGGACTATACCCTCTGTATAGGCACTCAAATTACAGATTACAAACGATTAACAATAGGACAAGGTTTTAATAAGACAAAAAATATTCACATATGTTGTGATAGTATAACATAGTACAACGCAAAATTCCAGTATTTACAGTAAGGAACTGAGATTTTACATAGATCTAAGTAACATGTAATCAAGTCATTTATGGATTCCTATATGGATCAATTCTCAGAGCAAGCTGGAAAAGTGCAGATTACCACAGAGTATGAAAGGTGAATAGCCTGTAATCAAGTTCAAATCAAATCATTTGTGAGTAATATCACAGCCAGAAGAGGGGAATTCAACCAACAGAAGTGACAAGGACTGAACCAAACAGGGGAATGGTTAGTGTCTATAACATTGTCAGCAATAATACATCTACATATATGTTAACATATTCAGAGGCAGAATCCCCGGAGAGGGCTGCTGAGTAATGAACAGATTACCACAGAGTATGTAAAATGGTGCCAACAGAGGAGGGGAGGCGGCCAGGCCCCACGCGTATCGCCAGAAGGCTTCGTCAGGAGCTGGTGAATGAATCCTAGAGAGGCTCTTTTATATGGTGGCCCCAGGTGGTGTATAATCAATAATCACCGTACATCCAGTACGCCTGGTAAAGACCGTATCGGGGTTGATCTGATAATATGTGTGGTACGTGATGAACATTATACGCTACACACACCAGAATAAAAGGAAAGCCGCAACAAGGATGTTCCACCCTTCTCTACTACACAGCCATCTACCCCAGGATCAAAAATGAATTGATGTGTTCAGTGTGATATACATATGGACTGGATCTGCTACTTGAGTAGCTACTAGACTGCCTATTTGAATTTAACTCTTAACTCTTGATCCTTGGACATCCTAACCATACCATTGGTATAGTGCCCTTGGACTTAGTTAACACCTCCTCTTAATGCTCAGTCGTAGGTCCTTTTTCACTTCTTGACCTTATTGCTTAATGTTTACCCATGTTCCCTGAGTAAATCGTATTATAATCTTGTGCATGGCCACCCTCTGGTCTTTTATATACTGTATATTTTGCATATATTATATATTACAGTATATTGAAATTGTTTTCTTCTTTTTTCTTATCTGTCCAGAAAGCTGAAACCTAACCTGTTCGGCTTCATCATCCTCCTCTTCCACTTCCTCTGCTGAGCTCATCAACTGCATGCCTGTGTGTTGACAGTAAGTGGGATTTGTAACCTCCCCATACCCACTGTGTTGTCACACTCATGGCCCTAAGAGCCACCCTCTTCCTGCCCTGAGCAAAAACTCAAGTAGGCATTCACCTCAAGTATCTGATTGTCATCATCCTCAGTTTCATTGTCTCTACAACAGATTTAAAGTTTGGTAATGAGGGTCTAGATTATGCTCAGACCCTTCTTCATCCAGCTCTAGATCTGACTCACGTAGATTTTGTGCATCGGTGAAGATCACTTCCTACTCTTGATTCAGTGATGCTTTGGAGCTGAGGCTGACCTCTGATTCCCAGGTTATAGAATCAATGAACAGCTCTGCAGAGTCAGTAGGGCAGCTGGAGACTTGTGACACATGAAGAAACAAGTGTGCTGTGGTGACACCTGTTAAAACTGCATAGTGTGAGCTGTTGAAGTTGAGGTGGAGTAAAGGCTACTTGATGGAGAACTTGATATCTATTGTAGCACCTGCTCTTTCTGTACCTGATCTACAAGTCATAGAGATGTGCTGCTGCCTAAGAAAGAGATAATACCTGACTGTCCACTAAAATTAGTTGACATTTTTCTTGGCTTAGAAGCTGGTGTTTGTTAAGCATATCTTTCGGTTATATTTTCACCTACCCCACGGACACCAAGCATTTTCCCTTTAACACCATGCATATTGCCCTTTCCATCATGACCATGGCTTTTACCACTCATATTTGATAATAACAGATTTTCAAGTCAATCATTGTAAACCCAAAAATCCGGGACAACTCATAGTAAGTGTAGTGAAAGAAAAAAAAATGGAGACCTGTGCTTATCTCAGATAGGTTATCTGACCTGGGACCCTGAGACCTCTCCCCACCTCTCCTCCTGCCAGGTATCATATAAACTGACACTGTGAAAACGTAAAACATACGCATTAGGGCAAATGCACTAATGCTTTTAGTCATCCAAACAATTACCACACAAATCCCGAAATTCTGACTTTTCAGCAAAACATTTAAGTTCAAGGGGCCAAGCAAATAGAGTCAAATTCAGTCCGGATTTTAAATTGGCGACATTTTCGGCAAAAGTTCGGTCATCTTTACTCATAATATCTGTCGCATTAATGTCACCATGGCCTTGACACCAGTGAAAGGTGAAGAGAATATCATGCTAAATAAATAAATATATGCTAAAGCTGGTGCCATGGGGAAAGAGAGAGCAGGACCATTGGAGAGCTGTAGCACCAAAAACAAATTAATGGCAAGGTGAGTATGATATTTTGTGGCTTCTAGTCCCTTCTAGCCCTATATGAATCCTGCAATATTAATTTTACTAGATTTGTGCAAATTCGAATTCCAGAAATATCATATTTGCACATCCTTAGTTATATCCCCAAGACAGGTGGGAAAATCCAGACAATAACACCAATATAGTCTATTAGTCAACTATCTGAAAGTATTATAGTTAAACTAAACAAAATCCAATGCATCTCATTGTACATAGATCAAATTTATTTGAAAGAACTAATTGCGGCTTTTGATACATTAGTTTGAATAGAAACTCAAAGGTTTTAATAAAGGCTTCATTTGCTTATTCCTTTCACCAAACTACTTAGTATTCAGATGAATAATGTGAGAATTGTGACTCAGTTTCTCCAAGTGTAAGAACCTTTGATCAGCTCACTTGTTACCACTAGCTTTGCAATGCTAAGATGTCATTGCAGGGCACCATTTTATTGTAGGAGTGACAGCAGTGCTTCCCCCGCTGGCATTGAAATCTTATCCAGCCTTCACCCTGCAGCACTTCAAATAGCTCACTTCTAGATTGAAAACCCAGATTTATTGATTATATGAGATGTCCTACAGGATCATTGTCTTTGTCCCTATGTGGTTTCTGATTAATACTCATATCTTACGTTTTTGATTAGTATTCCTCATTACATATATTTGAACATAGATTTATCGGTATTAAATCTGTCACTAAAGAACCCAGTAAAGACGAAATTAAATGATAATCTGATCCCTAATATTTTCACCTTGTTGGCACCCTTGAAATTGTTCCAGAAAATGAAGTATTTCTCCCAGAAAATTATTGCAGTTACACATGTTTAGTTATATATCTGTGTATTTCCTTTGTGTGTATTGGAACAATATAAAAAAATAAGACTAAAAGGCATATTGGACATAATTTCACACAAAACCTAATATTTTCACCTACATTCAATTGGAACAATTATGTATTGGAACAATATAAAAAAATAAGAATAAAAGGCATATTGGACATAATTTCGCACAAAACCTAATATTTTCACATACATTCATGGCCAAAAGTGTTGGCAACCTTGAAATTGTTCTACAAAAATAAAGAAAATTATTTCAGTTACACATGATTTGTTATACACATGTGTATTTCCTTTGTGTGTATTGGAACAATATAAAAAAATAAGAATAAATGGCATATTGGACATAATTTCACACAAAAACCTCAAAATAAACTGGACAAAATTGTTGGCACTTTTCTAAAATTGTGGGTAATCAACTTCATTTCAAGCATTTGATCCCCATTCAAACTTGCCTTTGACAACTAATAGATATGGGAAATATGAAAAACATACCTGAAGCCATATAAAATGGAGAGAAGCTGACTAAATATTAGCATTGTGCTTTTGTGTGAGTCAAACTAAGTATGGAGAGCAAGCAGCGGAAAACAGAACTGTCTGGTGACTTGAGAAGCAAAATTGTTGAAAAATATAAACAATCTAAAGGTTATAAGTCCATCTCCAGAAATATTCATGTTATTTTGTCCATGATGCATAACATAATGGCACTGTAGCTAATCTCCCTGCACTGCTTCAGAATAACCCAGTGCTGAACTGGTCTGGCCCCAGGAGTTATGGAAAGAGATGCAGGAGATCAGGAAAGAACAGCGGTGGGTAACAGAACCATAGCTGGCTACCCTGGAACTTGATGGCGGTATGATGAGCAACCAGAGAAGGGGTACCCCATCCTTTGGAACAACACTACAGATCTAGGCACCCACCAGATGAATGCAGATTTGAGTGCTGGACTTTCAGGGGAGTGGGACACAAGTCTAGGAGCTGCCCCACATGAGTCAGTCAACAGAAAGGGCAGTCCCTTGCATAAGTTTGCATAGTACAAAGGTATGACTTTACCCACTATGGGCATCAATGAAGAAGAAGAGCATGAAGATTCACCTAGCCGTAAGAAGATTGTGCCTGAAGGGCCTGTCAAGTTTGCCCAAGTTTCTCCTGTGTGTGCTAGAGAATGATTATCCCCTACCTCCTCCATCCTCTTCTTCAGCGGTGGTCCTAATGGGCTATGATGGTAAGTGGCTTGCCCCCAGGGCCATGGGATACTCAGAACCGGGCTGGTTCGGTTTCTTGGGGGAGGCACGGGGTCCGAGACCCGACTCCGTGGCCCTGTGGAGTCACTTAAAAATGTGGGGGAATTGTTTAGGGATAGTGGATCGTGACGCCACTGCTGTAGAACCCCTGTGGATGATGGATGGGTGTCTGGGACGGAGTGGCTCCCCACAAGTGGAGCGGGTCCCCAGGGCAGTAGATGTTGGAACGTCATTAGAGTGCAGGACAGAGAGCGCAAAGTAACAGACAGACTCACGTTTTTTTTGTTCCTCAGGTCCTTCACTGATGGTACTGGCGCAAGACAAGACACTGATAGGTGATGTTACTTGGATACTGTGCAACCTGGGAGCAACTTGGAGTTTTCCTCACCTGGCAAGTTCTGAGGCCTCCCTGCTGCGCTCTCTCTGTGGGCCCCTGCTGCTGATTAAGCTGAGCTGCAGCCCTCTTTCTCTCTTCTGTTGTGTTGGTATGGCATTCAGCTTGAGCCCTTCTCCAGCCCCACTTCATCGGTGGCTGCTCGTGTGCTCTCTATGCTGCTTTGCCTGCAGATACTGTGGTGTGGCTGGGGGACTTGGAATCCCCCATCCTCTGGTGTTGGCTGTCAGGATGTTAGGCCCTGCACAGCCTCGGACTTCGGTGTCTGGTTCTGGCACTCTGCTCAACACCGCTCCACTCCCCAGGCTTTCCTCGTTTTCCACAGACGCTTGCCTACGGGTCCCTCAAGATAGATTTCAGCTTTCCTGAGACAAGCTTAGCACTGCTCAAGTCCACAGGATGCCTTCTTCAGTCCTTCTAGGAACTAAGCTAACAAACTCCACCCCAGACAAGAATTTATAGGGGAGCTGCCCTGAACCCAGGTTTAGAACTCCCCCTTCAGGCCTGAAGGCAGAAAAGGTGTTGTGTGCTTGGCTCACCTGATAGCCTGTGATGCTCTCAGGTATGACACTAACCCCCGAGGGCAGCAATGACATTGTGGCATCCGGACTCTGGGGTGTCACATAGGCAGGTGGTGGTGGAGAATTCCCCTGGAGGAGAAGCCCCTGTGACCACATGAGTCTGTCTGGGAATGGCCTACAACATAGAATGGGCACTGTCCAACCCAGGGAGCATTGAGAGAGATGCTACAGTGGGAGACCTCCAATTAAAGGAGACTGAGCTAAAAAAGGCCTGTGATTGTGTTGCTAACCATTGTAAAAAATGCCCCTGCTGGGAACCTGCATCATGCAGAATAAGGGCTGTTTGGAGTTAAAAGAAGAGCGAGACCTGTTTTTTATACTTTCACTTTCCTCAGTTTTGCACCTGTTGCACTTCCCCCTGCATGATTAGGGCACCGTCACACGAGTACACCTCACCGGAGAAATCTCCGTCATGTGTGTACATGCGGCGATACCTCCGGCAATGCACCAGCGATGTTACAGGTGCAATCGCCGCTGGCATGTCTACAAACCCCAGCGGCGATGCTGTAACATGGGAGCCCATGGCTCCCATCACCTGTGACATTGCCGTCGCCATGTTACATGGGGCGATGTGTATACATCGCCCCAGAGTGCTCGCCTGGTTTCAGAGCACTGCTGAGAAACCAGGCGATCACTCTAAAGCATCGACGTCGCCTATTTACATCAGGCGACTCACCGTTGATGTTGGCGGCGATAGACAATGCCCCAGCGTCGCTTATAAAATTGCCTCCGATATCTCCAGGTGTGACGGTACCCTCACAGGGACTGCAGCCTCCTGGCTACACCTCAAAGCCCTAAATGACCTGTGCCCTACATGAACTGTGCCTCACATGGATTGTGCCCAAAAGGGATGGTGCCCTACATCGATTGTGCCCTAAATGGACTGTGCCCAAAATAGATTGTGCCCTTAACCCCTTCACCACCCGGTAAGGTTTTTGCTTTTTGCTCCCCTTGCTTCCAAGAGCAATAACTTTTTAATTTTTCCATCAATATAGACATATGAGGGCTTGTTTTTTTGGGGATGAGTTATACTTTCAGATGCAATCATTTATTTTAATATATAGTGTACAGGAAAATGGGAAAAAATCCATATGTGGTGAAATTGCAAAAAAAGTGCAATTACACATTTGTTTTTTGGGTTTTTTATTTGCCATGATCATTATTTGATAAACTGACATGACGGAGTGAGGCCTAGAGTCTGTTCGAGTTTGTAGATATCAAACATGTATACTTTTAGCGTGCCGTTACACCTGCTGACGCCGCCGGAGATGTCGGCGGTGACTGGTGGGTGCGCGCACGTTTTTGGTGCCCCGCCAGTGTCGCCGTCCCTCATTTGCATGGGGCGACACCTCCGGAGGCGCCCTGGTGAGCTGACAGGTGGCAGTGCACAAGGGTGCCTAAAAACCCCAGCGGTGATGCAGGACTATGGGAGCCTATGGCTCCCATCGCCTGTCAGGTCATTGGCGGCCGGTTACATGGGGCGATGTGTACACATCGCCCCATATCGGCCGCATGGTTTGATATCACTGATAAGAAACCAGGCGACCTCTCAGAGGCGCCGACGTCACCCCTTTACATTAGGCGACATAGGGGCGATGTCGCCGTCGATAGGCCATGCCCCTATGTCGCCTACGTAATCGGTGGCGATGTCGCAAGGTGTAACGGGGCCTTAACTGTTATCTAAGTGGTGAAAAAAAAATTTGCATCATGTTCTGCGAGATGTAGTGTTCTTATTTTTCGGGATCTGGGGCTGTGTACAGCTTATTTTTTGCATTTGAGCTGACTGTTATTGCATTTTATAGCAATGTTGCGGTGACCAAAGAAATGTAATTTTTTCAGTTTGGACCTATTTTTCCATTACGCAGTTTACTGCATTCATTAATTAATCCTATATGTTGACAGATCGGGCATTTCTGAACGCAGTGATACCAAATATGTGTATTTTTTTCAATACTTTTATTTTTAATGAGGGGAAAAGGGGGTGATTTATATAATTAATAATAATATTTATTCATTTATATACCTCTATTGATTCCATAGCACTTTACATACATGAGTAATGCTGTCTCTCTTGGAGCTCACAATCTAAACATCCTATCAGTGTGTCTTTACAATGTGGGAGGCAACCCACACAAACACAGAGAGAACATACAAACTCCTTGCAGATGTTGTCCTTAGTGTCAATCGAACCCAGGACCTTAAGACCCCAGTGCTGCAAAGGCTGCAGTGCTAACCACTTGAGCCAACGTGCCACCCGTGATTTGAACTTTTAGTTTTTTTTCCCTTATTTTTAAAAACTTTATTTTACAATTCATTCTTTGTTTTTCACAGACCCATATTGCGCCACACTGCTGCACAATCCAATCGCTTGTGACAGGTCCCGATGAGCTGCAGCACAAGCATGACCTGTGAAGTTACACAACGTCATGGTGAAATCGCGGTCCTGTAGCTCCGGTGACCGGGGTTGGTGAAAAGTCACTGGAGCTACAGGTAGGAGGAGACCTCTAGTTGACCTCAAAGAGGTGGCTTCGCCACCCCACAACTGCGATCGCTGTGAGTGGCTGTTGAATGTTGAACAGCCAATCACAGCGATTGTAATGTTTCACCAATGAAACTTGGTGAAATATTGTGATCTAGCCATGGCCGCTACAGCAATTTTACCTGCCATTGGCTGGAGCTAGGTGATCTTGGTATCACCCCCCTCCAGATCTGATTGGAGCTAGCATCCATGTGACGCTATCTATTCAATTCGATGTGGACAGGCGATGTGATCTATTGCTACCCTGAGCCCTCCATCCTCATCCTCATCCCATCTGTGGACTCGAGGCTAAAAGGAGAGGTGCTGTGCCACCGCCTTTGTCGCCACCCCAGTGATCGCCCACCGCCTTTGTCGCCACCCCAGTGATCGCCCCCTGCCCTCCAATAATACCCCCTCTCCCTGTATCCTGCCATCTGCTGATGCCAGCTCTTGCAGCCCCTCAGTGCCCTCCATCACCCCCTGTCCTCCACTGTCTGCCCTCCACTATGACCTCCACTGCACAGGCAGGCACTGGGGGATAGGGGGTGATCAGAAGACACTGGGATGCTGTAGCAGCCGGCAGCAGCAGATTGCGAGGAATGAGGGGAGGGGGAGTGATTATCGGGCATTTACTCCGGTGCCGCACTGAGGTCTCTCAGCCGCATACATGTACGAGACGCCGGCATCTAAATGGTCACTGCTTCTTGTACATGTACCACGGCAGACAGAAATCAGTATGGCGCCAGAATAAATGTATGCTGATCAATTCCCCCTCCCATTTACCCTGCAATCTGCTGCCACTGGCTCCTGCAGCACCCCAGTGCCCTCCAATCACCACCTGTGCCCTACGATCACCTCCCGTCCCCTGCTGAATGCCGCTGCTGTGCAGTGGAGGGTGATCGCGGGGCTCAGAGTGTGATACTACATATGGGGTATCGGCATATTCGGTAGAAATTGCATAACAAATTTTAGGGTCATTTTTGTGTTGCGTTGTCATTTTTGTTTTGTGTTGTGTTGTGTTGCTTTCTTTGTGAAAATGCAATAATTGAGACTAAAGAACATTTTTGTTGGAAAAATTAAAATGTTAATTTTTTTCCTTCCATGTTGCTTTAGTTCCTGTGAAGCACTTGAAGGGTTAATAATCTTCTCGGATGTGGTTTTGAATAGCATTAGGGGTGCTTTTGGAATGGTGTCACTTTTGGTGTTTTCTGTCATATAGGCCCGTCATAGTCACTTCAAATGTGATGTGGTCAGGAAAAAAGTGGCTGTTTAAATTTTGCTGGAAAAATGAGAAATTGCTGATGAACTTTGAACACATATAACTTCCTAACAAAAAAAAATGTATTCCAATATTGTGCTGATGTAAAGTAGACATTTGGATAATTGTTGTATTAACTATTTTGTGTCACATAACGCTCTGGTTTAACAGTATAAAAATTCAAAATTAGAAAATTTCAAAATTTTCAAAATTATTGCCAAATTTCTGATTTTTTCACAAGCAAATGCAAAAATTGTTGACCTAAATTTACAAATAACGTGAATCCCAACATGTCTCAAAACAAATTATCAGAATTGATAGCATCCATTGAAGCATTCCAAAGTTACAAATTTATAAATTGACACAGGTCAGAAATGCAAAAAATGAAGGGGTTATATTACCACCTTTGCAATTCAATGGAAATCCTAAAAACGTGCACTGTTTGCCCTTGAGGACTGGAAGTCACCAACCCTGCCATAGAAACTCTTTGGAAGTAGGCAGGGGAATAGAAATCCTCGAGCCCTTCCAACATGACTGTGGCTCTACCTGGACCCTCTTGCAAGTATATGGAGTTTATATTCACAGAAAGCATCCCTCAAGTGCTGTGAGAGCAGGCATGCAGGCACTTGTGACATTGTGACAAGCAGTTCCATGACAAAGATTACTGCAGGTCAGAATCGAGGGGTCACACAGAGATTATTTCTTGAGTTTGAATGGCACTGTACTCCCTGACATCACTGCTCCTCACATGTGCTTTTTCACAATACAGGTGAGATATATCTGCTACATCTTCATGTGTGGTTATAGCTGGTGCGACTCTCGTGGTAAGTCAGCTGTGACCTCAGATGAACTGTTTGCCACCACAGCTCCCACTGTTGGTGTGAGTAAGATTCTTGGTGTGAGAAGACACTGTAGGTCACGGTTCAACTTTGGCATCGGCATCACCCGGAACGGTCACACGCTCTTCAGACAGGATCATGCAGCTACATAGAAATATGTGCAGCTGCTCATTCCTCTTAGAAGAGCCATGCCAGGTGATGCCGATGCATGGGACCATGGACTAATGTCTCCACTCACTGCAATGTAGCAGAGGGGCCTAGCAGAAGAGGGTTGTGTGTGTTTTATTTCAAATAAGGGATTTTTCTCTGTCTGTGTTTTTTAACTATTTCATAGCATTATGTCTCATAAAGGCCTGACAACTCTCAGCTGTCATTAATTCTTTATATTACCCCATTTGCCACAGAACAAGGGAGTCGAGAATTGTGATGGGTGCTGTTCAAGTTCACTAGGCTCTAAAGTGGATTTTTTTAAGTTTGAGCTTGACAACAACCATTACTCGAACTTGAATGCGAACCTCGAACTGGGGCTTTAAGGTTATGGGACGGGGGCATGGGGCTTTAAAATAAAGAAGTTAGTATATTGCATCATTGTACTTACTCGTAATACCGGATCCCTCCATTCCCCATTGCGCCTTGCCGCTGGTTGTTTTACCAGGGCCTCTTATTAACTTCTGGGATATTCAGTACAAAGGAATAAACAATCAATCAAAGATGTTGTCGCAGGGAATGGGCATCTGTGCTTGGCTGCTGGAGTAAGCTGAAACCAGCCTATACAATCATACGAGCAGATTTCGGACTTCTCCAACAAGCAATCAGAGACGCCCATTCTCTGTGACAGTGTCTGTGATTGCCTGACATCACAGTACTGTAAAAATTTTAAAATAATTTAAAAAATGATGTAGCGCTCCGCTGTATTTTTGATTCTCAGTGCAGGTAAAGCGGACGGCAACGGGCTGCTGCCTGCCAGCTGCATGGCTTTACCTTGGCTGGCAATCAAAATACAGGGAATCCCAATATTTTTTGTAATTATGTAAATAATTTTAAAAAACATTGCATGGGCTCCTGCCATATTTTGATTGCCAGACAGGTAAAACACAGGCAGTTGGGGGGCTGGGATTCTCAGTGTGGTAAGATGCAAGCATGCTGTTCTCCCTTCGCTGAAAACCGCAGCTGACAGCCACCCTTGAAAATGGCGCATTGTCTCTTAGCGCCATTTCCAGGTACTTTAACCAGCTCGTCAGGCAGCCCTGACAGCGGTGGCACACTGGGTAATAATAAGGTAATTGCCAGCTTTGTATTATCAACTGGCACTAAGTCAAAAATTCATGGTGTCAAGCCAAATTAGACATGGCCACCATGAGTTTCTAGTAAACAGTAAAATAAAACACAACACAGAGAAAAAATATTTTATTAGAAATAAACCAGAAGACATTTAGGACTCCATCTTTATTACCCAAAAAAAACTCTGTCCTATTACAAGAAATTCATAGTGGCCTTGTCTAATTTGGTGAGACATCATGAGTTTCGGGCTTAGTGTTGGGTAAAGCGCCTAGAAATAGCGCTAAGAAACAATGTTCCATTTTCAGGGGTGGTGGTGGGCTGCGATTTTCAGACTGGGGGGCCCAGAACGCTTGCGTCTTACCACGCTGATAATTCCTGCCTACAACTGCCTGGGTTTTACATGACTGGCAATAAAAATATGGTGGGAGCCCATGCAATTTCTTTTAATAATTTATTTAAATAATTAAAAAAAATTATTGGGCTTCCCTGTATTTTGATTGCCAGCCAAAGGTAAAGCCGGGGGTGCCAGCCAGTGTCGGTACAGAGAATAGACGTCTGCGATTGCTTGTTGTAGAAGGCTGGAATCTGCTCATATCAATGTATGAGCTGGTTTCAGCTTGCTCCAGCAGCCAATCACAGATGCCTATTCTCTGTGACAACATCTTCTGTGATTGGCTGTTGATTCCTTTGTAGTGAATATCCCAGAAATTAAAGTGCGGCCCCTGAAAATACAACCAGTGGCACAGCGCGACAGGAGAATGGCGGAACCCGGTATTACCTGTAAGTATGATAAAGCTATTTGGTGACTATATGCTTGACTGGGGTGGACTAGAAGGTAACGGGATAGAAAGCCACTGAAAACAATGTGTCTATTCCTTTTCACTTTCAATCTTTGCTAACTACCGTATGACTTTTACTTCATTGTTTGTTTTCCTTTGTGCTTTTGCTACCCATTTAAACCACCCCATCCCCCTCCATTACCACTCATTCACATCAGCCTCCTATCCTTCCCTATCCTATGTTCAGCTCCCATGTTATCTTCACTTTACTGAAGAATCTTTGTCCATGCTATTCCAATGTTTTGCATCATAATCCATTTCACAAACCCAAAATCTATTTATTATTTCTCTTTTTGCTGCTGTTCCTGTCAGGTGATGTTTCTCCCAATCCTGGTGCACCCTCTACCAACTTCAACCCCTCCCCTACCTCACATAGAGACCTTACTAACCTTATTAACATTTCCTAAACACATCTCCCTCTTTTAACTGCGTGCTCTGGAATCCAAGCTCTGCATGCAACAAGCTTCCCTTCATTCACAATTACTTTCTTACCAACTGTCTTAATCTGCGGGCCCTCACTGAAACCTGGATTCTGGATTCAGATACTGTTTCCCTTGCTGCTATTTCTCATTGTGGCTTACATTTTTCCCATTCCATGAGACCTGTGAACAGACATGGTGGTGGAGTTGGCTAACTCCTGTCCCAACAATGTACTTTCCAGGTCATCCCTCAAGCCCCATCACTCTCATTCCCTTCTTTTGAGGTTCACACCATTAGACTCTTCCTTCCCTTCCCCCACAGAGTAGCAGTGGTATACTGCCACTGCCAGGTTCACCCACCTATTTCCTTGACCATTTCTCCACGTGGCTGCCACACTTCATGTCCTCAGAATTACCAACCCTTATTCTGGGAGAATTTAACATCTCCATAAACAGCCCCACCTCCCAATCTGCATCTCAGCTTCTATCTCTAATCTCCTTTCTTGGCCTCCACAGCTTTCAACCTCTGAGAAACACAAAGATGGTAACACCCTTGACCTGGTCTTTAGCCGACTCTGTTCAACCTCCTCCTTAGATAACTCACCTCTTCCTCACTCTGACCACAGCATTCTCCTCTTTACGCTCTCAAATCCTTGCCTATTACAGCACATCACTACCTATCACACATCCAGAAATCTACAGGCCATTAACCCTCATGCATTCACAGGCTCTCTACACTCATCACTGTCCCCAATCTCCTGCTTCTCCTGTTCCGATCTGGCAGTGAATCACTACAATGACATTCTCAGAAGCACCCTGGACCAAGTAGGGCACCTCACCCGCAGAACTTCCAAACATTGAACAAAACATCCCTGGTTCACATCACAAACTTGATTCCTCCTGAGATGCTCTAAGAGTGCTGAACGCCTATGGAGGAAAACCTGCATATGAGATAACTTTACCCATTATAAATTCATGTTAAAAACCTACAACTCTGCCCTCCACCTTGCCGAACAGACCTAATTCACCACCCTGATCTCCTCACTATCCAACAATCCAAACAAACGCTATGACACCTTTCAATCTCTCCTCAGTCCTAAACTGAAGACCCCTATAAGTGACCTCTGTGTTGATGATCAGGCCTCTTACTTTACAGAAAAAATAGACAACATCCTCCAAGAAACTATTTCCGGCCTCCAAGCACTGTTACTCCCATTCTTCCCCACATTTCTTCCGGCTCACTCTGCATATTTGACCCAGTCACAGAAGAAGAAGTCTCCATGCTCCTCTCTTCTTCCTCTCATCACATTACATGCACCACTGACTCTATTCCACCACACCTACTGCAATCGCTCTCTCCAGTGGTCAACACTCACCTAATGAAAATCTTCAATCTCTTCCTCTCTTCTGGCATCTACCCCTACTTCTTCAAACATTCTATCATTACTCCATTATTAAAAAAATCTTCTATTGACCGATCCTGCACTAATTACTACAGACCAGTCTCCAACCTCCCCTTCATCTCTAAACTCTAGGTGCGCCTGTCTACATCCGCCTCACCCGTTACCTCTCCTCTCACTCTCTTCTAGATTCATTATAGTCTGGTTTTCGCCACCTACAATCTACAGAAACTGCCCTCATCAATGTGACCAATGACCTTCTGACAGTAAAACATAATGGTCACCAATCTCTGCTTATTCTTCTTGACCTCTCTGCAGCTTTTGACACAGTCGACCACCATCTCCTACTCTCTATGCTGCACTCCATCGGCATGGGCATTTCTCCTTGTGTTTGTCACATCGCCATTTGACTCGGTGGCTGGTGTTCCTGCCTCGGCCGCTGGGAGACGCCGAATTCCTTCGGCTGATGGTTCCGATGATAGGAGGGCCTTGTCCTCATATAGACCTGCTCCTTCGACGTCTGCCTCTGTTGCTGAACACCGCCGTGTTTCTCCTTTGGGTGATGTTGGTTGCAGAGGAGCGGGCCTTGCAGAGGTGTCTGATAGGCGCAGCCTTCGTTCTTCTGACAGAAGTGGGGTGGTTGGTGCCAGTTGTGCATCATCACCCGCCCTTCAAATACATTGGAGCCTGTCTTGCAGGCCGCCAGATATAGTCTTGGTTCCCCAGTGATATAGTGTGTGTGTTGAATTTTGACTCTGACCTTTGCCTGGATTTTCGACTCTGCTTCAGCCTGACGATTTTGTACCTTAGCAGCCCTTTCGGTTTTGACTCGGACTCCTGACTACGTTTTTTGGGTCCTGGTTTTTCCCTTCCTGGGGACCTCCCTGCTCTGCTGCTCATAATAGGCAGCTACCCCCTGGGCTCTGCTGTAATTCCAGATCCCTGTTAAGGGTCTCGGGGTTTCTCGGGGTGCTGCTTTACCAGCAGCTCAGCCTCATAGCGGATGGTCGTCACAGTGTTGTGCCACCTCATTTTTTAAATTCCCTCCCAGTTGTTGATGTAAAACACCAGGCAGGGATGTCATGTCCGGCCCAGTGCATTGTGGGCCTGATCCCGTGAATGGGCTTTGGGAGAATGGAGCCCGGAGCCCACCTTTCCAGTCTTCTAGATGGAGACACAATGTAAGTTATAAGTCATTTTTGTTAAACAATATAGGACCCCTTAAGGTCAGACAGGGATGGTTAATGATGAGCTCACAAGGTGCAGGTACAGGTAGTGATAGCAGAGGGGGGTAAAATAAGGTGACAAGTTCCCTTTAATTATTATACTGTATTTTTTTACCTTGATTCTCTACAGGGTGGGCCATTTAAATGGATGCACCTAAATAAAATGGGAATGGTTGGTGATATTAACTTCCTGTTTGTGGCACATCGAAGGATGTTCATTCAGTTGTTTAATGTTGTAGAAAAAAATTAAATCAAAGACATGGCACAAAAAAGTAATTTCAGATAACAACTTTATGGCTTTGAGAAACACTAGAAATCAAGAAAAAAATGTGGTAGTCAGGTAGAGTCATTTTTTTCAGACGAAGCAAAGGGAAAAAATTATGGAATCACTCAATTCTGAGAATCTGACAATTCTGTGTCTAGAAGACTTGTGTCTAGCTCACTTTGGGTGTTTTATGTGAAAGTATGTCCAATTTGCCTTTTTTTCAGTTTTATTTGTGTCCTTCCAATACACACAAAGGAAATAAACGTGGGGATAACAAAGGAAATAAAACATGTCATTGCAATAATTTTTTTGAAGAAATACCAGCAAAAAAGATTAGGAGGGATTCTGCTCTGAATCCGCTTAGAAAAAATAAATGAAGTTAAAAATGAGGACATACATAATAAAAAGACATGAAGAAGGTATGATTTAGACAATGTGATTTTCTAGATTTTAGTTAGGATATCCTATCTGTCACTGTTAAAACTAACCTAACCTTAAAATTATAGACTGTTCATGTCTTTGTCAGTGGGCAAACATACAAAATCAGTAAGGGATCAAATACTTATTTCCTTCACTGTACGTAAGGCAAGAGACACACTATGTGAGATGCATGTGAGACACTCATTCGAGTCTTGCATGCCTCACCTAACACGGCTGCCAGCTCCCTGGACAGGAGCGCATTAGTTCCATGGAAACACATGCAGCTAACACGCTCCAGTCTAGAGAGGCGGCAGCTGTGTCAGGTGAGGCATCTCACTCAGTGTGTCTCCGGCCTAACAATAATTTTTTCAAATCACCTTCACTTGCTGTTATCTTTTACCTTTTCAATGATTATTATTTTTAAGGATGCAAGATGCCATGGCACTGTAAAAAATGTTTGGATAACCCAGATGTGGTCTTAATTATACCAAAATGTTCAGGATTTGCAGCATAATTGTGCTCAGCTTTATGTTTTTTCAAAGATTGGGTGGTACACTCACTTTAATATTCATTACTATAGGTACAAATAGGAATTATCTCTCCGAACAGCCTTATACATGTCCCTTAGGAGGCATTTTTGAGGCCACTAAGTTAAAGGGATAGACCCTTAACTCTTGGGACGTCCTTTTTGCAATACCTTCCAGCATATATGTATCAGATTACTTGGGAAAGGTGTTTTGCGATCCGCGCTGCCAGACTGACTCGCATCAAAGAAGACACTTGTAGATGAAGTGTTGATCAAATCCTTCCTTTATTCACCGAAGGAAGGATTTGATCAACACTTCATCTACAAGTGTCTTCTTTGATGCGAGTCAGTCTGGCAGCGCGGATCGCAAAACACCTTTCCCAAGTAATCTGATGCTTCTCCACGTCTGAGTGGTCGGTGAAGGTCCAGCAGCAGCCATCAGGATATAATTCCTAACACGTCTTCAAACCAGTTGTGGGTGACACAACTGGATCAGGTGAGTGAACCCCTGTTGCTCACTGAGTTTACAATTTAGTGTCTAGTGATAAGGGCACTATTGCGCCTCTTGTTCCCCCAACCCCCCCTTTTTGTATTTAGCATATATGTATGACATAAGATTTTGCTATAAGGAGGTATAGTGTACCAATGGGCCTGCACCTTTAGACATCAGCTAAAGGTTAGCAGGGACAGCTGCCGAGGAACGGGGACACCATCTAGGGGGTTTTGTATGTGTATAAATCTCCGTTGTCAGGTAGGGTGAGACAGGGAGAGGATAGGGATGGGCTGTGAGCGGCCCCCCTTCCCCCTTTTTCCCCTCTAGAAAGTCAGTTGCACATTTTGATCGGAACTATAGATTCCCTTTTAAAAACAATTAATAAAAGTTATATTTTAGTAGTAATTCCTTTGATATATACATAATTTAAGCTAGGATTACTTTATCAATTTTTCAGTGAGCAATAGGCTTTCAAAGTAAAGAACACGGTCCCTACAGTCAAACATGGCGGAGGTTCCATGATGTTTCGGGGTTGCTTTGCTGCCTCTGGCACTGGACTGCTTGACCGTGTGCTTGGCATTATGAAGTCTGAAGACTACCAGCAAATTTTGCAGCATAATGTAGGGCCCAGTGTAAGAAAGCTGGGTCTCCCTCAGAGGTGATGGGTCTTCCAGCAGGACAATGACCCAAAACACACTTCAAAAAGCAGTAGAAAATGGTTTGAGAGAAAGCACTGGAGACGTCTAAGGTGGCCAGCAATGAGTCCAGACCTGAATCCCATAGAACACCTGTGGAGAGATCTAGAAATGGCAGTTTGGAGAAGGCACCCTTCAAATATCAGGGACCTGGAGCAGTTTGCCAAAGAAGAATGGTCTAAAATTCCAGCAGAGCATTGTAAGAAACTCACTGATGGTTACCGGAAGCGGTTGATCGCAGTTATTTTGGCTAAGGGTTGTGCAACCAAGTATTAGGCTGAGGGTGCCAATACTTTTGTCTGGCCCATTTTTGGAGTTTTGTGTGAAATGATCAATCTTTTGCTTTTTGCTTCATTCTCTTTTGTGTTTTTTCATTGAAGACAAATTAAATAAAGATAATAATACCAAAGAATTTGTGATTGCAATCATTTTCAGGAAGAAACTGAGTATTATCTGACAGAATTGCAGGGGTGTCAATACTTTTGGCTAACACTGTATACAGTATTTCGGTAGTTAAATATTGATACCGTATCAGGGTACCTAGTTATATAACTCTTTCTATTACCTGTATGCTATACATTGGATCCTTGGATCCTGCATTAGGGATACCTGCAAATATGGAAGCGCACATTAGAGGGCAGTATACCACAGAGCAAAGACATTCATTAGCATTCATTGTCATCTATGTTACTGTCTATTCGTCTAATATTAGTCACTACCTGTGGCCAGTAAATCGCTGTAAAACAAGTTGGTCTCAAGTACTATCATTACCTTTTTTCATTACTGTTAGGCCCCTGGTCCACCTGGGAGTGTTGTGCAGTTACTGTGCTCTTTACAGGAGCCGACCGGAAATGTTTGAAGATGCCGGCGCATGCGCTGTAGAACTGGAAGTGCATGACCGGAAGTGACCACACTTATTTACTAGTGCAGACCACCCGGACCAGGGACCTAACAGTAATGAAATAAGGTAATGATAGTACTTGAGACCAACTTGTTTTACAGCGATTTACTGGCCACAGGTAGTGACTAATATTTGATGAATAGACACTAACATAGATGACAATGAATGCTAGTTACAGTTAACTTTATCATCAACTATGCTCCCAAAATGTATTGTCTTTGCTCTGTGGTACACTGCCCTCTCATAGGAGTACTGAAATATCGAAAGAGGTAATTAATTATGCCCCCATACATGAAGGAAAGAAACAAACATAGCGTAATGAAATAAGCAACACTACTACCTATATGAGAGCACTTTATAAATATTAATGACTATAAAATATCTTATTAAGGGATTCATCACTAACTATGGGATCAGTCACATCTATATAAATCTAGACAATAATTGATACCTATATATTTACCTATATGAGCATTGCTCTAGACTTTAAACAAGATGAGCAGAAACATACTTTGTCTCCTCTTAAATATATCAACCCTCATGCTATTTACTAAGTAACACCTTTAAAAGAAATAATCTTGATTCATGTGAGAAGCAAAAAGCAGGTATTTACTGATACCTGTCGGAACAGTGTTCATGTGAATTGTAATATATGTAAATATCTTTTCTTTTATCCTTCACTGTATATGTATTGATTTTTTGTATTTCTATGAATTACAGCAACTATCGTGATCAAGGTCCAAGGTTGGACCGAAACGTCGGTTTCCTGTTGCTACACCAATTAAAAAAACATTTTTTTTGCAAACAAAACATAAGAGTGTGCAATTGTTCATTTACCATAAAAAAGTAACCAACAATAATTATAAAAAACAGATTGAAATGACATATTGCTCTGAAAAACGGATGTCTCTCATTGTTCGTAAGGAATCTAAAGGAGCTGGATAAACAAGTTTCAAGATTGCAAGAAATGATAAAAACGTTTGTCGACTCATATGAGTGCTAAAAACTCAATGACAACCTGCTGTCTAAAATTGACACATTATTAATATCAAGAAGAACAAATTCAATTGCAGGGACTATGAGTTGGGCCAAGTCTACATATGGAAATCCAATAGACCCAAATTGATTCTGAAAATAAGACCTGAAAACTGCAGGAGAGTTAGTTTATCTTTCTTGGATCCTAATACAAGTGGCAGTTCTCTGAATTCTCCTAATGTTTCCAACAATTCTATGGACAAACTCTTAAGGGGTCAAAAAACGGCAGCAGCTCTATGGAGAGGAATATGGAAACATCAGAAGGGAGCAAAAAAAACTGCTGATATTCCATAAAACATTACAAACATTAAATCCTGCTACTGTGGCTATTAACATATTTGCCTGTGTCATTTCCAAAAAGTCCAAAGGAGTGTAAGTAAAGGCAGTACATTCATTCCTGAGTTTGACACCATAAAATACATTAAAATTGTGTTCCTTTAGTAATTGTGAAGCGACAGATTTTTATTGAAGATCACAATAAGAGGAGTCTTCTTTAAATGTGTACCCTGGTGTGCCAACAGATTCATCTGATTGGCTCTCCATGGAATTATATGAGAAGTCTCCACTCAATGCTCTTCATAGTGATTGTAAGAATAAACCTGTATCTGACTCTATACAAACTTGAGTGCCAAATCCAACCTACTGCTGGTGACTTTCAGAGTCTTGGGATTGGAAGATTTCCAGAAAATCATGGAAAGAGAAATTTAAAAAGTGTTGTACATAGAAGTGGACAAAAAATTACAATTTGTCTGCAAAAGAGATTAGCATTAAAACAATTAAAAAACATCAGATAAGAGAAGCACTCTTGTCATTTTAGATGTTACTTTATACAAAAGGGAAATTAAAAGAATGCTTTCTGACATCTTCACTAATTAGATTTTGACTTTTGACCTGACAATTAAGATTAAGAATCTGAATTGGTCACTATCCTTAAAGGAGGTCTACAGTGAGATTTGATCACCAAGAAAGTTTATGACCATTTGGTAGTTGAGACATCTATTTATTTGATCATACATGGACTTCCCAAGATACATAAAGAGATCTTTCGTCCCCCATGTGTCCTATCGTAGCCGATATAGGCTCAGTGTCCAAAAGGGTGTGAATGAGGGTAGACCAGCTACTTCATCCCATGATCCATCAAAGCATTGGATACACCAGGGATAGCAAACATTTATTGTTGGCCATTAGATCTATAATATGGGAGAAAGCTTATAAATTGGTCAACAGTGATATTTCACCTCTTCATACAGGTATCCCAAACGATTTAGCTATTGATGCTGTTAAACATTAACCTGAAAAGAACAATTTATACACACTGAAACTCAATGAATTAATTATAGAGTTAATTTTTTTTTTTGCTAAAATCAACTGTTTTACTTTGACAGCACTTTCTACAGGGTGTGGCATTTATATGGTGGGCTATTTAGATGGATACACCTAAATAAAATGGGAACTATTGGTGATATCAACTTCCTGTTTGTGACACATTAGTACAACCCCTCAATATACTAATGTGCCACAAACAGTAAGTTGATATCACCAACTGTTCCTATTTTATTTAGGTGTATCTATATAAATGTCCCACCCTATAAATGGCTCACCCTGTATTTCCAGGTTTGTGGATGCCCTATGGCCTCTCCATGTTTACTAATTTATACATCACATGGTGGAACAATTTTATACTCATACTACTGACAATATATTCTTGTAGCACATCAGGTAGTATGCCAGAAATATTGACAATGGGGTCCTGATCTAGCTTACCAATGATTAACAATATGCCAAAGGTCTTGTTGAATTTCTACTGTATGTCAACAACAATAAGTTCATTTTGTCATTTGTTATGAATGTCCATGATCATGATGCTTCTTTGGCTAGGGTCACACATAAGTCCTTGGTCCGTTTTGGCTTAATTTTTGTCATTTTTTTTTTCTAAGTCCAAAAACTGACAGAAAAAAAACGGATTGGATGTAATAAACACCCTGTCCGTTTTTTTCTGGACCTCAAAACATTGCTCTGTCCGTTTTTGCTAGCAACGTTTTTGGCATCAGTTAAAAAACGCATGCGTTTTTTTAACATGGGCCCCTATGGGAAACACATGCGTTAACGCATGGCACATATAGGCACCTGCGTTAATGCATGCGTTAACGCATATGCGTTTTTAATGAAAAAATGACTAAGTCCAAAAACATTCAGAGGTGCAGGAGGCTCAAAAAGCACCCAAAAAAAACGGATTGGTGATGAAAATCACTTCCAAAAACGGATTTCTATGTGTGACCCAGCCTTTCTTGGACATTTTGTTGCATAGTGATATAGGCGAATTTGACACAACCTTAGGCTAGGGTCACACTTGCCTCAGCCCTACGGCTGACGCAAGCGCTAAAAACTTAGACATTTTCCCTGCAGCGCATAGCGTTAACGCTATGCACTGCCAGAGAACGCTGCCCCATAGAAACCCTTTATATACCTTAGCAGCGGCCACACAGGGAGTGCACTTTATCACAGCGCACAGGAAAACGCTGCAGACATACGTAAGGGCTAACTCAAGTGTAACCCTAGCCTTATATAGGAAAACTCAATTTGGCAATTTGCTACAAACTGCAATCCCAATTATATTACAAGAAACATACCATTTGGTGAGTTCAGTCATGCGTGATGTCTGTGTTCTAGCAATGACAGTTTCCTCACTGAATGTGAGGAAATGAAAAGATGCTTCAAAGAGAGTTGTTATTCTATAGAGGACATCAGTCAGGATAAATATATTGCTATTAAAAATCTAGAGTAAGATTACTTGAAAATTATAAAAAAAAACTCAAATATAAAAAGAGTCATTTTAATTCTAAAAAGTCACTTTTTCAACATCCTACAGCTCTGACAACCTTAAAATCATTGACCGTCTAAAACACAAACAGCAATATATTACATCAGGACCTCATTTTACATAACATATTAAATGGGCGCATCAAATTTTTTGAAAAAAAAAAATGAACAGCATGGGCAGTATAGTTTCTCCAAGCCTTTTCCTTACCAAAAAAAAACCTCAAAACGTGGCTTGATCTAAATTGCAATTTAGGTGAATTCATGACCAAAACTAAGACATTCACAGATAAAAACACTAATGGTACCTTTACACGCGGCAACATTTCTAGGGTGTCAACAGGTAACTTACTGGCTGCAGTGAAATCATGGAGACATGATTCCATTTGTACACAGCAACAAGATAGAACCTTGTCTCCATGATTTCACTGCAGCCAGTAAGTTACCTGTTGACACCCTAGAAATGTTGCCACGTGTAAAGGTACCTTTAAGGGCCTGTCACACGCGTCAATATCGCCTGCACGATATCGGCTGCACGTGACGTTGCAGCGATATTGACGCGTGTGACATACTGCATCAACCAGCGATAAATCGCTGGTTGATGATCGCCAGGTTTTAGAATCAGTCCTAAAACCTGGCGATTGTCGCCCGGTGGACACGCAGCATCGCTGCGTGTGACACCGGGAGCGAGCGATATTCCAGCTCCCAGCGCCTGTCACAAGCGCTGGGAGCTGGTATCCAAGGTACACTGCGGGTAACTAGGCAGCGCGCGCTGCCTAGATACCCGACGTGTACCTTAGTTACCAGCCTCCTCCGCTCACCCGGTGAGCGGAGGAGGCTGGTAACTAAGGTACACGTCGGGTATCTAGGCAGCGCGCGCTGCCTAGTTACCCGCAGTGTACCTTGGAGACCAGGCTGCTCCCGCTTCCAGCAGGCTGGCAGCGGGAGCAGGACATCGTGGAAACGATATTTAAATCGTTTCCATGATGTCACTGGTCAATTGATCGCTGGTGAGTCTGTCTGTGTGACAGCTCACCAGCAATCAGCCGTCAATGTCGTCAGCGATCAGATTGCTGACGACATTGACGCGTGTGACAGGACCTTTAGGAATACAAATCAATGCGTTCATTAATTGTGCAAGCACTTCTGTAGTTTATTAAGCTATATGAACACATTGTAATATCACCCGGTGTTTGAAAAAACTGTATAGCTGAGCACATTTATGCTTTAAATCCTGAAAACTTTGGTAAAATTAAAACCTCTTCTGGGTTATTCAAACATTTTATAGAATGCCATGTTGGGGATCTTGCATATTTAAAAATAATATATTTCAAAAGAGTAATAGGTATTTGTGTGAGCGCTGGGGAATCAACTGGCACCAAGGCTATTATGAATAGTTACATCTCGGCTTTATTGTACAATAAAAAGGCAGGGTCCTTTAGGCCACAACGCGTTTCTACGGTCTCCAAGCGTCTTCCTCAAGTGGAATTCCACTTGAGGACGACGCTTGGAGAGCGTAGAAATGCGTTGTGGCCTAAAGGACCCTGCCTTTTTATTGTACAAATAAAGCCAAGAGGTAACTATTCATAATAGCCTTGGTGCCAGTTGATTCCCCAGCGCTCACACAAATACCTATTACTCTTTTGAAATACATTCATTCCTCCGCTATGCGGAGTGAGGTATGGAGCAGCTCCGGGCAATAGGACCTTGGATGACGTCCTGAACAGGCCCACGGAGCCACCACGTGACGACTCACATGTGAGGTGCTGGGATTAAGGACGCAGCAAAATCTTCACCATCCACAGCCGCTTATTAGCCGAGGACACAGGGAGATAAACATCAATGCACTAATTCTTGTTGTGCAGACAGCATAACAAGCACAGGTGAGGTTCTCATTCAAATAACCTGCTTCCGATGACAATTACAGAGTGGCGCAACAATATTACCTTCTTTGTCATTTAAAAATAATAGGCATTGAAAAGGTTAAAAAAAGTAAGAGGAGGTAGGTCATTGGAAAAGATGTTGGTTACATGGAGAAACACAGTAGATTTTAAAATTAAATTCTCATATTCCTTACTGGCTACATTTCAGAAATGACCCCATGTATATTTTCTAGATGGTTATTATTTTTCTGGGGCATAGTATTTCATCTAAGTTTACTTTAGTAAACATCTATTATATAAAACCCGAAGGCCACTTCCGCCCAAAATCCGCTTCCGCTTCCGTGATGGCCTCCCTCCTGTGTCCAACTCCGGAACCGGAAGCACCAGACCCACGAGCGGCGCCACCGGCCCTGCACAGAGCCCCGTCTGCGGCCGCCCACATCCCGCCCACAGCCCTGCAGCTCACCGCCCACCAACATCCGCCAACCGGCCCGGAACGAGTGTGGGGCCTCCGCCGGCACAGCTCCCAGTCCTGCCGCTCTCTCCACAGACCGGCTGACGCTCCTCCATCACCCAGCTAGCCCCGCCCACACTCCGCCCCCGGCCTCCGGAACCGCCAACAGCACTGCCGCTGCCCGCCGCCCGCCAACAGCCCAGTAAGTCTTCCGCCACCCTGCCTCCGCTCTCCTCTGCCACCTCCAGCCCTCCTCTGCCCCCTCCAGCCCTGCTCTGCCCCCTCCAGCCCTGCTCTGCACCCTCCAGCCCTGCTCTGCACCCTCCAGCCCTGCTCTGCACCCTCCAGCCCTGCTCTGCACCCTCCAGCCCTGCTCTGCACCCTCCAGCCCTGCTCTGCACCCTCCAGCCCTGCTCTGCACCCTCCAGCCCTGCTCTGCACCCTCCAGCCCTGCTCTGCACCCTCCAGCCCTCACTGCTGACCCCTGAGCCCTCACTGCTGACCCCTCAGCCCTCACTGCTGACCCCTGCGCCCTCACTGCTGACCCCTGCGCCCTCACTGCTGACCCCTGCGCCCTCACTGCTGACCCCTGCGCCCTCACTGCTGACCCCTGCGCCCTCACTGCTGACCCCTGCGCCCTCACTGCTGACCCCTGCGCCCTCACTGCTGACCCCTGCGCCCTCACTGCTGACCCCTGCGCCCTCACTGCTGACCCCTGAGCCCTCACTGCTGACCCCTGCCCTCACTGCTGACCCCTGACCCTCACTGCCCTGCCACTGCTGACCCTCACTGCTGACCCCTGAGCCCTCACTGCTGACACCCTGGACCTGCCCTCACTGCTGACCCCTGAGCCACCCCCTCACTGCTGACCCCTGAGCCACCGCCCTCACTGCTGACCCCTGAGCCACCGCCCTCACTGCTGACCCCTGAGCCACCGCCCTCACTGCTGACCCCTGAGCCACCGCCCTCACTGCTGACCCCTGAGCCACCGCCCTCACTGCTGACCCCCTGAGCACGCCCTCACTGCTGACCCTCAGCTGCGCCCTCACTGCTGACCCCTGCTGCCCTCACTGCTGACCCCGTGCGCCCTCACTGCTGACCCTGCGCCCTCACTGCGACCCCTGCGCCCTCACTGCTGACCCCTGCGCCCTCACTGCTGACCCCTGCGCCCTCACTGCTGACCCCTGCGCCCTCACTGCTGACCCCTGCGCCCTCACTGCTGACCCCTGCGCCCTCACTGCTGACCCCTGCGCCCTCACTGCTGACCCCTGCGCCCTCACTGCTGACCCCTGCGCCCTCACTGCTGACACCCTGCGCCCTCACTGCTGACCCCTGCGCCCTCACTGCTGACCCCTGCGCCCTCACTGCTGACCCCTGCGCCCTCACTGCTGACCCCTGCGCCCTCACTGCTGACCCCTGCGCCCTCACTGCTGACCCCTGCGCCCTCACTGCTGACCCCTGCGCCCTCACTGCTGACTAGCTATGCGCCCTGCGCCCTCACTGCTGACCCCTGAGCCCTCACTGCTGACCCCTGAGCCACCGCCCTCACTGCTGACCCCTGAGCCACCGCCCTCACTGCTGACCCCTGAGCCACCGCCCTCACTGCTGACCCCTGAGCCACCCCCTCACTGCTGACCCCTGAGCCACACCGCCCTCACTGCTGACCCCTGAGCCACCGCCCTCACTGCTGACCCTGAGCCACCGCCCTCACTGCTGACCCCTGAGCCACCGCCCTCACTGCTGACCCCTGAGCCACCGCCCTCACTGCTGACCCCTCAGGCTGCGCCCTCACTGCTGACCCCTCAGGCTGCGCCCTCACTGCTGACCCCTGCGCCCTCACTGCTGACCCCTGCGCCCTCACTGCTGACCCCTGCGCCCTCACTGCTGACCCCTGCGCCCTCACTGCTGACCCCTGCGCCCTCACTGCTGACCCCTGCGCCCTCACTGCTGACCCCTGCGCCCTCACTGCTGACCCCTGCGCCCTCACTGCTGACCCCTGCGCCCTCACTGCTGACCCCTGCGCCCTCACTGCTGACCCCTGCGCCCTCACTGCTGACCCCTGAGCCCTCACTGCTGACCCCTGAGCCCTCACTGCTGACCCCTGCGCCCTCACTGCTGACCCCTGCGCCCTCACTGCTGACCCCTGCGCCCTCACTGCTGACCCCTGCGCCCTCACTGCTGACACCCTGCGCCCTCACTGCTGACCCCTGAGCCTGCGCCCTCACTGCTGACCCCTGAGCCTGCGCCCTCACTGCTGACCCCTGAGCCTGCGCCCTCACTGCTGACCCCTGAGCCTGCGCCCTCACTGCTGACCCCTGAGCCTGCGCCCTCACTGCTGACCCCTGAGCCTGCGCCCTCACTGCTGACCCCTGAGCCTGCGCCCTCACTGCTGACCCCTGAGCCTGCCCCCCTCACTGCTGACCCCTGAGCCTGCCCCCTCACTGCTGACCCCTGAGCCTGCCCCCTCACTGCTGACCCCTGAGCTGCGCCCTCACTGCTGACCCCTGAGGCTGCGCCCTCACTGCTGACCCCTGAGGCTGCGCCCTCACTGCTGACCCCTGAGGCTGCGCCCTCACTGCTGACCCCTGAGCCACCGCCCTCACTGCTGACCCCTGAGGCTGCGCCCTCACTGCTGACCCCTGAGGCTGCGCCCTCACTGCTGACCCCTGAGGCTGCGCCCTCACTGCTGACCCCTGAGCCACCGCCCTCACTGCTGACCCCTGAGCCACCGCCCTCACTGCTGACCCCTGAGCCACCGCCCTCACTGCTGACCCCTGAGCCACCGCCCTCACTGCTGACCCCTGAGCCACCGCCCTCACTGCTGACCCCTGAGCCACCGCCCTCACTGCTGACCCCTGAGCCACCGCCCTCACTGCTGACCCCTGAGCCACCGCCCTCACTGCTGACCCCTGAGCCACCGCCCTCACTGCTGACCCCTGAGCCACCGCCCTCACTGCTGACCCCTGAGCCACCGCCCTCACTGCTGACCCCTGAGCCACCGCCCTCACTGCTGACCCCTGAGCCACCGCCCTCACTGCTGACCCCTGAGCCACCGCCCTCACTGCTGACCCCTGAGCCACCGCCCTCACTGCTGACCCCTGAGCCACCGCCCTCACTGCTGACCCCTGAGCCACCGCCCTCACTGCTGACCCCTGAGCCACCGCCCTCACTGCTGACCCCTGAGCCACCGCCCTCACTGCTGACCCCTGAGCCACCGCCCTCACTGCTGACCCCTGAGCCACCGCCCTCACTGCTGACCCCTGAGCCACCGCCCTCACTGCTGACCCCTGAGCCTGCGCCCTCACTGCTGACCCCTGAGCCACCGCACTCACTGCTGACCCCTGAGCCACCGCCCTCACTGCTGACCCCTGAGCCACCGCCCTCACTGCTGACCCCTGAGCCACCGCACTCACTGCTGACCCCTGAGCCACCGCACTCACTGCTGACCCCTGAGCCACCGCACTCACTGCTGACCCCTGAGCCACCTGTACACACACAATTAATTTCACCGCACTCCCCTAACTATTACTAAATAAACTATATATATATATTCTAGACTACCCGATTCTTCAGAATCGGGCTGCCATCTAGTTGCTAAATATTTGTCCCAACTTCATATTACTGCCTTGTATGAACTGTTCCCTAGAGATGCTCATATTGTTAAATGATTCAGTTTCTTCATTGTTGGGCATAGTTTTCCAGCTCCTAATCCATCTCCTGTTACCACATACATCAGTTTGCTTTTATTCATATACCAGCCTTAGTCTCTGGTGTTGCCTGGGATAGTAACTAACTGTTCTTAGCTATAACAAAATAGAATGGGTTAACAAAGTTTTGCTTCTCTCTGCTGAGATACACAGTCTACAAATGTAATAAAGGGACTATGTGTTGGTTCCTGGTGTAATAAAGAGGTTGTGGGGGCTCCTAGTGTAATATAGGGACTATGTGGGACACAGGCTCTAATGCAGGGGTTATGTGAAGCAATGGGTTCAACAGAAATACAGGGACTATGTGTGGGCTCCTGGTGTTATATAGGGGCTATGTGTGGGCACAGGCTGTAATACAGGGGCTATGTGTGAGCCCCTGGTCTAATACTGGAGGCTAAATTTGAACTCCTGGTGTAATACAGAGGCTATGTAAGTTCTCCTGTTGTAATACATAGCAGCCTCCTGCTGTAATACTCGGGGCTGTGTGCAGCCTACTACTGTATACTGGGGACCATGTGCGGCCTCCTGCTGTATACTGGGGACTGTGTGCAGTTTTCTGCTGTATACTGGGAGTTGTGTGAGGCCACCTGCTGTATACAGGGGCTTTATGTGGGCTCATGCTGTATACTCGGGGCTGTGTGTGGCTCTATGCTATATACTGTGGGCTGTGTGTGGCCTCCTGTTCAAATTCTAGGGGCTGTGTGTGGCCTCCTTCTGTATACTGGGGGCTGTGTATGGCCTCTTTCTGTATGCTGGGGGGCTGTATGCAGCCTCCTGCTGTATACTGGGGGCTTTGTGTGGCCTCCTGCTGTACACTGGGAGTGTGCATGGCATCCTTCTGTATACCAAGGTTGTATGTGGCCTCCTGCTGTAAATTGATGGCTGTGTTTGGTCTTTGCTTTAAAGTGAGGGCTGTATGCGGCCTCTTGCTGTGTACTGGGGACTGAATGTGGCTTCCTGCTGTATATTGGGGGCTGTGTGCAACACCTGCTGTATACTCTGGGCTTTGCGCGGCAGTTTGTTAGAGTAATAGCAAAGATTTGTCTTAGTCGCTTTGGGGTTTGTGTAGATGCTGCTTCATTGAGAGACATATCCCAGTTTGTGCCATTTTGCAAAAGTCCTTTCCTTTGGAAAGCTTCCCTGAATGTTTCACAGAAATGCATAAGCTGTCTTATACTATGAAAGTCCTTCACTGCCTATAGTAACCAATCAGAAGCTGAGCTGTGATTTGTTGCTATAGGCCACCTGAAAAACATTCAGGCTAATTGTCAAAACAGCCAAGACAGTATTTATTACCTCACACATGCAAACAGTAAATAAGAGGTTTTTTTGGCAATAGTGTGGGGTTAAAATTTACCCTCAAAACATAATGAATGGTGTTCCCTGAGTCAAGTGAGGTGACTGTGCAAAGTTTTGTGGCTGTAAACGTGATAGTGCAGATTCCTTTTGTGGACATACACACACACAAGCACATACAATCAACTTTATATATCAGACTTGTAGTAGAACCCAGCATTGCCCGGTATAGTAACTAACTGGTCTTAGGCTGCTTTCACATCACAATTTTTGTTTATCCGTGGCTATTAGTGATGGGCGAATCCTAAATTACTCGGAATCGCTTGACTCTAGCGAGTCCGAGCCCAGGACTCGCTACTCGTTGCGAGTCTAGCGAGTCCAATGTTAATGAATGGGGAAGCGAGTAATAGCGAGTAGTGTGAGATTTACAAATCGCAGATGTGTGTCGGAAGCTTCAGCCTGAAGCAATCCTAGTTGTGTCATTTATTTGCATTGCTCATTTACTTTGTAAGTAATCGCTGACTCGCACAGATAAGATCCTGTCTTCTCTGTGTTCTGGCTGCCCCAGCTCCAGGGTCCTAGAGCCCGCCTGCTGCCTGATGTAGCAGAGCTGAGATTGTTCTCAGTCTGCTCATTCCCTGTGTACAGACATGAATGTCTGTGCACAGAGATGATGTAGCAGAGCTGAGATTGTTCTCAGTCTGCTCATTCCCTGTGTACAGACATGAATGTCTGTGCACAGAGATGATGTAGCAGAGCTGAGATTGTTCTCAGTCTGCTTATTCCCTGTGCATAGACATCTATATTTATGCACAAGGGATGTAGCAGAGAGGACATCGCGTTTTGGACTGCGTCGGACGGAAGAGGATTTTTTTAATTAAAGATGGAGTCCCTAATGGCTTTTTTTTTATTTCTAATAAAAAATTTTCCTTGTGTTGTGTTTTTTTTAAAACAATTTAATAGAAATTCATGGCGGTCATGCCTAATATTGGCGTGACCGCCATAAATTTCGGGCTTAGGGCCAGCTGATAATACAAAGCTGGCCCTAACCTCTTTATTACCCAGCGTGCCACCGCCACCAGGGCCGCTGGAAGAGCGGGGTTCAGCGCCAGAGGATGGCGCTTCAATGAACGCGCCATCTTCTGGGGCGGCTGCGGGCTGCAATTTGCAGCGGGGGGTGCCCAGAAAGCTTGGGCATCCCTGCGCTGCGGATTCCAGCCCCCAGCTGCTTAGCTGTACCTGGCTAGACATAGAAATTGCGCGGAGCCCCACGCATTTTTTTTTAATTATTTCATGAAATTCTGAGATTCTGACTCTGAGACTCTGACTCTGAAATTCATGAAATAATTAAAATAAAATGCGTGGGGCTCCGCGCAATTTCTATGTCTAGCCAGGTACAGCTAAGCAGCTGGGGGCTGGAATCCGCAGCGCAGGGATGCCCAAGCTTTCTGGGCACCCCCCGCTGCAAATTGCAGCCCGCAGCCGCCCCAGAAGATGGCGCGTTCATTGAAGCGCCATCCTCTGGCGCTGAACCCCGCTCTTCCAGCGGCCCTGGTAGCGGTGGCACGCTGGGTAATAAAGAGGTTAGGGCCAGCTTTGTATTATCAGCTGGCCCTAAGCCCGAAATTTATGGCGGTCACGCCAATATTAGACATGACCACCATGAATTTCTATTAAATTGTTTTAAAAAAAACACAACACGAGGAAAATTTTTTATTAGAAATAAAAAAAAAAGCCAGTAGGGACTCCATCTTTAATTAAAAAAATCCTCTTCCGTCCGACGCAGTCCAAAACGCGATGTCCTCTCTGCTACATCCCCTGTGCATAAATATAGATGTCTATGCACAGGGAATAAGCAGACTGAGAACAATCTCAGCTCTGCTACATCATCTCTGTGCACGGACATTCATGTCTGTACACAGGGAATGAGCAGACTGAGAACAATCTCAGCTCTGCTACATCATCTCTGTGCACGGACATTCATGTCTGTACACAGGGAATGAGCAGACTGAGAACAATCTCAGCTCTGCTACATCATCTCTGTGCACGGACATTCATGTCTGTACACAGGGAATGAGCAGACTGAGAACAATCTCAGCACTACTACATCATCTCTGTGCACAGACATTCATGTCTGTACACAGGGAATGAGCAGACTGAGAACAATCTCAGCACTGCTACATCATCTCTGTGCACAGACATTCATGTCTGTACACAGGGAATGAGCAGACTGAGAACAATCTCAGCACTGCTACATCAGGCAGCAGGCGGACTCTAGGACCCTGGAGCTGCACAGAGAAGACAGCTGGACTCGGCTCGCAAAGAAACAGCAGTTATCTGCGAGTTTCCCTGCTATCACTGGCACAGTAGCCAGTGATTACTCGCGAGTCTAATGCAAACAATGGCAATCGTAGTTTTGTCAGCGTTTCTGACAAAACTAGGATTGATATTGATTTGCATTAGACTCGCGAGTAATCACTAGGAAACTCGCAGAGTACCGAGTCCTGCGAGTCCCTTACTACTCGCCGAGTAACGAGTCCTAGCGAGTAGATTCGCCCATCCCTAGTGGCTATCCATTGTAAAACGGATAGCCACAGATCCGATTTGGTCTCCATGCATCCCTATGTTCACGGATGTGTACAGATTGGTCTTTATAGGCATCTGATTCTGTCAGATTGGGATGGATCCATTTTCACATCCCCAAAATTGGAGCGTGCCCAGATTTTGGCCTGCCTTGAAAAATTCAGACACAAACGGATCCGTTGCTGTCTGTTTCAAATAACATGGAGCTCTATGCTGTTGGATCAAAATGAATCCGTCAAACAATCGGATCTGTAAAATGGATTACCGTATATACTCGTGTATAAGCCGACCCGTGTATAAGCCGACCCCCCTACTTTTGCCCCCAAAAAACTGGGAAAACTTATTGACTCGCGTATAAGCCGAGGGTGGACTCCAGCACAGGTATACAACCCCAGCAGTGAGGTATACAGCCCCCAGAAGTGTGGTATACAGGCCCTCCCAGTGGTATACAGGCCCCAGTAGTATCGTATACAGCAGGCCCCCAGTGGTATACAGCAGGTCCCCAGAGGTATACAGCAGGTCCCCAGGGGTATACAGCAGGCCCCCAGGGGTATTCAGCAGGCCCCCAGGGGTATATACAGCAGGCCCCCAGGGGTATATACAGCAGGCCCCCAGGGGTATATACAGCAGGCCCCCGGGGGTTTATACAGCAGGCCCCTGGGGGTTTATACAGCAGGCCCCCGGGGGTTTATACAGCAGGCCCCCGGGGGTACATACAGAAGGCCCCCAGGGGTACATACAGCAGGCCCCCGGGGGTACATACAGCAGCCCCCAGGGGGTACCCAGCAGCCCCCAGGGGGTACCCAGCAGCCCCCAAATGCTAGCACTCACCCCTCTTGTAAGGGCCCACCCCCCCCCGCTGCTTGTATTACCATCCCGGTCTTCTGCTCAGCGCTGCTCCTCGGTGCTCCGTCATCGCTGCTCCCGTCCTTCTACATCCGGGATCCCCGGATGTAGCAGGACGGGAGCAGCGAGGACCGAGCACTGAGGAGCAGCGCTGAGCAGAAGACCGGGATGGTAATATAAGCAGCGGGGGGCCCTTACAAGGGGGGAGAGTGCCAGCATTTGGGGGGCATATATGCACTGCTTCCCCCTGCCGCTGATTGACAGGGGGAAGAAGTGCATATATAATGAGCAGCCCCACGTGACGGGGCCGCTCATACAGCAGCCTCCCCCCGCCTCCTCCAGCCTCCCCAGCCCCGGACACAGCCCCCACCACATCACATACCGTAGTGACTCGTGTATAAGCCGAGGGGGAGACTTTTCAGCCCAAATTTTGGGCTGAAAAACTCGGCTTATACACGAGTATATACGGTAGATTTGCTGTACTGCGCATGCTCGGAAGCAAGGTAAAGCCCTGTCTCTACTAACTGATGATGCATCCGTGGTAAACACGGATCCATGGGCATTAGTGGCATCTGTTGGCACAGTTACATGCCTATCTGTGTGATCCTTGAAATTCAGAGATGTGCAAAAATCGTGATATGAAAGCAGACTTAGTTATAACAAAATAGAATGACTATTTTGCACATAAACATCACAAAGTAAATAGACAGAAAATGTATTATTATAAATCAAAATGTAAAGTACCACCGCCCCCACCCAAAAAAATGTCCCCACCCCCAAAGCACACCCCCGCAAACCGGTAACCTCCCAAACCTGCACCCCCACCCCTTCTAAAAAAGCCCATTCCCTCATAACCCACCCCCACATGCCCAAACCCGCACCCCCACAAATAAGCCCCCAAGCCTGCACCATCTTCAAACCTGCACCCCCAAATCTGCACCCCCACAAACCCACACCTCACCTCCCAGAAAAAACCCTCTGTACCCACCACCCCCAAAGCCCCCCAAGCCTGCACCAACCAAAAACAGTCCCCCATCCCGCATCACCCACCCTCCAAAAAAATGCCCCCCAAAAGTGCACCCCCTTCCCCTAAAAAAATCTTACCCCCAAATCTGCCCATCTCAGCCCCCCACACCCCACCCAAACCCATGACTCCAAACCCACAACCCTCACCCCTCAAACCTGCACCCCACCAAATCCTCACCCCCCACAAGCCAACACCCATCCCACATGAGGGAGAAAACTGAACACACTAGTGCATCTCAATGAATTAAAATATCATCAAAAATCAATGTAATAATGTCAAGTTTCAGGGCATTTCTAGCAGCCCTGGAGCATGTTGACTAATAAATCAATATTATATTCACCCTTTGATGACTAGTGGAAAACAGCAGCATGGTTTTTAACTAGTGATGGGCGAGCATGCTCGCCGGTACTCGGTGCTTGCCCAAGCATCACAGTACTCGCGATGCTCAGCAAGCACCGAGTATCGGCGAGATGCTCAGGTCCACCTTCCTGCATGTTGGCGCTCTTTACAGAGCCAGCCCACATGCAGGGATGGGCTGCTACACAGTGTAATATCACAGCCATGTTGATTCTGGCATTACAGTGATTGGTTGGCCACACAGCATCATCAGGTCTATATAAGATCTCATGATGATGTGCTCGTCACTCTGCTCCACATTGTCAGCTAGTGTGGAGAGAGGTGCTGCTGAGTGAGGGACAGAATTTGAGTCTTTCAGGTAGTGTAGGTGTTGGGATACTAAATGAATCAAAACAACTGTCCTATTAAGGATTAATCTAACTGTATACAGGCAGGCAGGCAGGGTATATAGCACACTTCGATGTACCACAAGAGGCTGTATACCAGTCGGCACATCTGGAGCTGGCGTACAGGTTACTAATATCTATCTCTCTATCTATCTATCCATCAAAACAATTGTCCTTATAAGGAATAATTTAGCAGTATATAGGCAGGAGAGGTATATAGCACACTTCGGTGTACAACAAGAGGCTGTATATTAGTCAGCACATCTGGGATTGGTGTACAGACTTCTAATCTTCTAATCTATCTATCCATCAAAACAACAGTCCTTCCAAGGATTAATTTAGCTGTATACAGGCAGGGGGTATATAGCACACTTCAGTGTATCACAAGAGGCTGTATTCTAGTCAGCACATCTGTGGCTGGTGTACAGGCTTCTAATATCTATCTATCCATCAAAACAACAGTCCTTCTAAGGATTAATTTAGCTGTATACAGGCAGGAGGGGTATGTAGCACACTTCGATGTATCATAAGAGGCTGTATACCAGTCAGCACATCTGGGATTGGTGTACAGGATTCTAATATCTATCCATCAAAACAACAGTCCTTCCAAGGATTAATTTAGCTGTATACAGGCAGGAGGGGTATGTAGCACACTTCGGTGTACCACAAGTGGCTGTATACCTATCAGCACATCAGGGGCTGGTGTACAGGCTTCTAATATCTATCTAGCCATCAAAAAAAAGTCCTTTATAGGATTAATTTATCTGTATACAGGCAGGGTATATAGCACACTTTTAAAACCCATATAGCACACTGTTTAAAAGGCGCAAGGCCAATAGCAAGGAACGAGGAACTGGACATGATGGTGATGGTGTATGCAGAGTCCGAGGCCATGGGCAAGCTAGAATTGTGCCACAACAAACATCCATATCTTCTCGTCCGACCTTCCTGTCCCAATTCCTAGGGGACCGCATCACACCACTATTAAACCCAGAGCAGTGTCAACAGGTTGTTAGTTGGATAGCCGATAATGCTTCCAGTCAGTTTGCCGCCACCACAACTACCCTGTCTTCCACATGGTCAAGTCTCAGTACCCGTGAGTCCGAACCGCACAACCCTCACTCAGATCCTCCTTCCCCCCACCATGCCGAGTGCCCAGACAAAATGATTGCACACTTGGACATTCTGAAGAGCTGTTCACTTTTCCATTCATAGATGTAGGCCTCTTGCCCACTCCACTTGAAGTGGGGTATGAGGAATTCAGATGTAGCGATGCCCAAATATTTGAGCAGCTACTGTCACACGAAGGCAACGGGGGGAAAGTGTCAGAAGAGGTGGACAATGGTGAGACACAATTGCCAGAAAGTCAGGAGGAGGACCAGGGTGCGGAAGTGGAAGACAATGTGGTGGATCACCTAGTAACTGACCCAACCTGGCAGGAGGACATCCAGAGCGAGGACAGCTGTGCACAGGGGGAGGGAGGCGTAGCTCCCCAACAGGCAGGAAGAAACAGTATGGTGGCCACAGACGGAAGGCGGGCAACTGTTACCCATAACACCAACACGACAGAAGTTGCCAGTACAACTGTTAGGTCTTCCCGAGTCTAGCTGTTTTTTAATGAGTCTGCTGATATTTCCAAAAAGGCCATTTGCACCACCTGCCATGCCAGCATCAGAAGGGGTAGCAAAACTACCAGCCTGACCACCACCAGCCTGATCAGGCACATGGTAGCAAAGCACCCGACTATGTGGGAAGCTGGAAGCACTGCAGCACTGCCTCGGCCAAGTGGCAACAGGATGCGCTGAAGCTAATATGCGTTGTGACAAATTGCACAATGCTGAAGAGTTGTGGACAGCTCTGAAAGAGCAGACAGTTTTGTGGCTCACACTGCTGAACCTACAGCCAGGCATAGTCGTGTGTGACAATGGCCAGAACCTGGTGGTGGCTCTGAGGAGAGACGAGCACACACACATCCCATGCGTGGCCCATGTGCTCAACCTCGTGGTTCAGCGATTTCTTAAATCCTACCCAGAGCTTCCGGATCTGCTCGTCAAAGTACGCCGCCTGTGTGCCCATTTTAGTAAGTCACCTACTACTTCAGCCGCCCTTGCCGGGTTTCAGCAGCATTTGCAGCTTCCAGCTCACAGACTGGTGTGTAATGTCCCCATGTGTTGGAATTCAACACTGTAAATGTTGGTCAGTATTTGTGAGTAAAAGAGGGCAGTTGTTGACTAGCACTATCAACAAGACTGTCGGTATTCAGTTCAGACTCCACACATAAGACCTCAGGAGTGGACATGGATGTCCGACATATGTACCGTCCTCCAAAACTTTGAGAACTTCACCATGATGGTTAGCCGCGATGACGCCATCATTAGCGTCACCATTCCGCTTCTCTGTCTTCTGAAATTCTCTCTGCTCAAAATTAAAGAAGATTCATTGCAGGCAGAGCACGATGAGATGGAGCAAGGAACCATAGAGGGTCAAGCCAGGACCCAGGGCTGTCACGTGAGCGCTGGAGATCCCGCGATACTATCGTGGGATCTCTGTTGCAGGTGGGGAACAGCACGTTCCCCACTGCGGAGCCTTTGGATCCCACTGTCAGAGATTGACAGCGGATCCAAAGGGTTAACAGCATCGATCGGATCCCAGATCCGATCGGTGCTGTTAGCTTGACATCTCAGCTGATGAGATCAGCTGAGTTGTCAGGTGTTTGATGTGAGCTCTGCACCAGAGTTCACATCAAACCTCCTTACCGGCCCAAGATGTTGTACAACGTCATAGGTCGTGAAGGAGTTAATGAGGCCTTCCTCCATATGTCTTCAAAAGAGCATCAGAGTGCCTCCCAATTTTTGGCAGCCTGCATAGGGCAATACTATGGGTGACCCACTTCCTAATAATGGGAACATTATTTAAAGAGGTCCTCCACCACGTCTCTTAAAAGGGGCATCGAGTGCCTTCCAATTTTTGGCAGCCCTGCAACACTCTGGGAGACCAACTTCCTAATAATGGGAACATACAATATTTAATGAGGCCCTCCTCCAGGTTTCTTAAAAGGGGCATCGGAGTTCTTCCCAAATTTGTTTTTTTAAATCTTTAATGTAATAAAAAAAATACAATGCACCAACACTGTCTCACAAGTGAGTATGAGCCCTTAACATTTTCCCCAGAAAAATCCATTTTGGTTTCGCTTTTGGATATTTTATTGTGAGTCCATAAAAGTAGTGTAATACTTAGACAATATTGTTCACAGCAGTGACCTGGGAGTCAGAAATGATTAAAGGGGTCATTGTTGTTCCCATGTCATATGTTCACTGTTATTATACATTTGTGACTTTTTTAGGGTTTATCCAGGCTGCCCGTGGTGCCGCCGGAAAAATACTCAGGTTTTCCATAGGTTAACATTGGGCTCGGTGCTCGGGTCAAGCACCCAAGCATCTTGATAAGCTCGACATGAGCATCGAGCACTCAAGCATTTTACTGCTCGCTCATCACTATTTTTAACCCTTCATCCTCCCTAATTTAATTTTCTGAGATAATGACCTTTTGAATTTTTATTGGCTGTAAGCCATAATCATCAACATTAACAGAAAACACACTTGAAATCACTCTGTTTGTAATGACTTTATATAACATATACATTTCACTTTTTGTATTGAATTTGCGAAATAACTTAACTTTTTGATGATATTCTAATTCACTGAGATGCACTTGTAGATGTGTTACCCGTCTCTAAGGACCCTAGGGCCATGGAGCAATTTCATGGGTGCAAGCTTTTTGACCTTGATTGTATATTGTTATGCATATTCCATTTCAGTTTTCTAAGTTTGATTTGGCTCTAATACCTTAGAAGATGAATGACTGAACTTTGCAGGACTTGTTGTTTAATATGAACAAAATAATTATTGTATTAACTATCAAACTAAAACAAACCACATGGTAAAGTCTTTACCAGTAATGCAATTGCTATAGCTTAGGCTGCTTTCACATCTGCAATTCTGTAAGTTTGCGGCAGATCCGGCAGCTTTGCTGCATCTGCTGCATAACGGCTGACTTGAGACAAGCCCCATTTATTTCTATGGGACTTGCGGTAAGATGTGACAAGTGCGGGTTTGCCAGATCCGGCAAATACGGCACTTGCAGCTGAGAAAAACCGCTGCTGGCAAAACCGCACTTGCTGCACCAGACCGCAAGTCCCATAGAGAATGAATAGGGATTGCTGCAAGTCAGCCATTATGCGGCAGATGTGGCAAAGCTGCCAAATCTGATGCAAATGGGCAGAATCGCAGATGTAAAAGCATCCTTAAATGAACACTAAGAAAGCTCAACCTTCCATTCGGGTAACCTAGAAGAAAAAGGGTTTTTTACATGTTCCTCTTTTTACATAGAGTCTTACCTTATACAATTCAAATGATATGCACTTCTTCAGCATCTCCAGTACATTCGTAAAACATCTTTTAGTTATATTCCATTAAGTGCTGGCACTTTACAAGCACTTTTAACGAAATATCAATAAAGGATGCTATTATAAGTATTCTGGAGATGTGTACGCTTCATATCTCGTTTGAACTATATATCACATCAGCCAGTGTGGAAAACAGTACTCCTGAATCTGGGATATAAGCAGAGGACAGTGCGAGAAATGTGCAGCATCTAAATCTTTTACTATTTATTTATATAATATTTGCTATACTCTTTAATGCTTGATGATTTATTCATTACTAGCTGTAGTAGCCGGCATTATCCAGGATAGTAATTGACTGTTCTTAGCTATAACAAAATAAAATGGGTTGACAAAATTTAATTTTGCACATAAAAGTCAGACAGACAGAAATTTTATTATTAAAAAATCAAAAAGTAAAGTAATAGAAGCATTTCACATTATGTATTCAACTCCACATGTAGGCAACGGCAACACAAATTATCTAAATGATTACCCAAGTAATGTGAAGTACTTTATCTGCCACTCTTTAATCAGGAGCCTTTTTTTTATAAATTATATTCTTCATTTTTCCCTCTGGTGCAAAGACAAATACATTTTTGCCAATACCAACTCGTGAACAGGCTACGCGAAGTTGATCATGAGAAAACCATGGCGATTGCAAATTGATTTCTGCTACTTTCAAGGACTGTTCCTGAGCCTTGTTAATGGACATTGCAAATGCCAGTCAAACTGGAAACTGGAGGTATTTAAAACCAAAAGGCAAATCAGATGGAATAAGTGGAATTGTTAGAATTAAAATATCCTTTCCTTTGGCACATACTGTCAAAATGGTTGCTTCAATTACATGTGGAAACAGGTTCTTTATCAAGAGTCTTGCTCCATCAGACAGCTTTGGTAGTTCTAAATTTCTCAACAGCAGAATAGGTGCTCCATGTTTTAGAAAGAGGTTAATAAGAGGATGTCCTTGTGGATCTAAAGAGTTGAGGAACTCCGGTAAATAGTAACATAGTAACATAGTTTTTAAGGTTGAAGGAAGACTTTAAGTCCATCTAGTTCAACCCATAGCCTAACATGTTGATCCAGAGGAAGGCAAAAAAAAAACCCCGACTTCCGGTTCCGGCGCCGCCATGACCAGCCGCTTCTAGGGAAGCTCCGGGACCCGCCACGGCAATCCGGCCCCATCCAGGCGCCCACTAACCTCCCGACACCAACACTAGAAGCGGGCCGGTGAAGGAGACGCGGGAGACCCGACGGATACAAAGATGGACCGGTACGTGCTGAGGAAGGGGGAAAGCGGCCGGTCTCTCCCACAACATGAGGCCGCAACTGATGGCGCCCACGCTGCATGCAGCGATGAGGAACGGGACAGGAGCCCCGATCGGGAGGAAACCGGACCACCCGGGCACACAACAGAGGAGATAAGGTACACTGAGGGGAAGCAGCCCAGAGACACAGCCCCCGGGAACATGTCGGGCGATGTGGAGCAGGAAGGGGAACAGCAGATGGAGCCAGGGGATACTGTGAGCCATGCCCAGCCTGGGGTAATGATGGGAAAAGCAGCACATGGGATGCAGGGATCACAAACCATGGGATGGATGCAGGCACAAACTATAGACTATAAAGTACTAGCCAAGGAACTAGCCACACATATGGCCGAGGAGTTTAAGGCAGCAATAGCTGACATGGTAGCTGCCTCTACCAAAGACCTTAAGAAAACAGTAGAAGCACACGATCAGAGGCTAAAAGAGACAGAAGCAAGAATTGGTTCGGCTGAAGATAGAATCCTTGACCTTGAAGATCAAATAGTGACACTACAAAAACGTTCCGAGTATGCCTTCTCAAAATTAGAAGATATGGAGAATAGGTCGCGACGGAGTAATCTCAAAATAGTGGGTCTGCCTGAGTCTATTCCACCAGATCAACTTGTGGAAATTTTTGAGGTGGACCTTCCCAAAGCCCTGGGCCTGCAACATAGATGTAAAACTGAGCGAACACACAGGCTTGGGCCGCCCAGAGACAGTATGTCCACTACACCGGCTGCTTCTAAGAGCCCGTCCGCACCTAGAAATATTAACAACAAACCAAGACACTCCATTGCAAAATTTTTAAACCACAGAGATAAAGAAGAAATACTAAGGGCTTATAAGACCAGAAAACTGCCTCTGACATTACATGGCCAAAAAGTGTTGGTTTTTGCAGATTACTCGGTGGAGGTATCCCGCCGCAGAAGAGCCTTAAGTGAAGCGTGCTCCTTACTATATAAAAGAAACATACGTTTCCAGCTGAATTTCCCCGCCACCTTGAGGTTTCGATCCAGAGATGGATCACTCTTAACGTTCACAGATCCAGAAGATGCCATGGCGGCGATCTTAAATAATACTCGCTCACCAAAAGATGGGGCATCCCCAAATGCTGTCGCAGATAAACCACGCTCATTATCAACTTCAGGAGCGGAACCAGAGGAAGAACGAGAATCGGTGAGGGCATACAGGCTGCGATCCAATGTGGCGAACGAGGAATCATCATCCAGAAGTGGAACTCCTAGACAGCAGCGCCAGACGGGGTCTCGATGGCAAAAGAAGAAGTAAAACTGGCGATCCTGTCAGACTGAGTGGACATATTGGAACTTGTTGATGCTGATGAGGGGGAACGGAACTTGACCTCACCATGATATTGACAACTCATGGAGCTTTAAGACTGCACTGTTCCCTGCATATAAGACACTCTTCGAGTTGGACTATTGAACCAGCGGACCTCATCCTTGATCTCTTCCCTCTCGGGACCCACCTCTTTCCCCCCCACCTCATCATAAGTCTTGACTTGTTTACGTGCTGAGAGTGGTGCGGGGTGTGTTTTTTTTTTTTTTTTTTTTTTCTTTTTCTTCTTTTCTTCCTCTCCCTCTTCTTCACTTCCTTCCCTACAGGATTATTACCGACGGAGAGAGAAGAAAGAAGGAAAGACACGTGACACCATTTCCATGAACATGGACTAGTTTCCGAACTTTTACAGGTCACCTTTGAGTCAATCTTTATTGATATCGACGATATCCAGGGACAGGATGTGGGAGGGGGAGGGAGAGTTGGGTATTGTGGTTATTACTGACAAAAAAGTGATTACACATGGCAGCCGGAGGGTCCGTTACTGTCATAATGCATGGAGACCCACGGCTCCAATCTACTTCTCAGGTAATCACCAGTCTCACCTAGGGTGACAAATTCTATTCTATTATATTGTCCGAAATAGTGGCTTGGCGGATGCATGGGGGGGGAGGAGGAAGGAGGGAAAGAGATCTAACAAGAAGAAGAAATGAGGGCTGACGAAGGAGGGGGGGAGACTGAAAAAAGAAGAAAAGTCAGAAGTGAAACAGGAAAGGGAAAGATAGATAGGGCGCATTGAAAAATAAAAATGCATCATTAATCATTTGCCGGTTGCTGTGGCGGGAGGGGATGCTGATTTATGGGCTGTATTGGTGGGAAGAAGAGAAGTCAAATACTACGACAGAAAAGGAGAGGAGAAGAGATCAGATCAATGGGGGGGACATTGGGAGGGGGGAGGGCATCTAGAGGCGTATCTAGCAGTACGAAATCATATCAGTGTATTTCATGGATCTTAACTATTCTTTCTTGGCAAAGGTCATGGAGAAAGCTACATAGATGGCATATAGGACATCACTGGTCAGAAATATTGATACGTGGTGGAAGGGATGGTTAGGTGGGTCTCCTGGAACGTAAAGGGAATGCGCTCTCCAGCAAAGCGCATGATGATATTACGTCATCTCAAACGATTACGAACAGATGTTGCCTTGCTACAGGAGACCCACCTGACATCCGAGGACTTCTTTCGACTCAAGAAGTTGTGGGTGGGGGAAGTTTACGGATCGGGCGCGTTAGAGAGGAAAGCAGGGGTTTTAATCTTGATCCATAGATCTTTACCACATAAGGTCCTCTCCACACACATAGACGAGGCGGGTAGACTGATTCACATGAACATTCAAATTCAGAACGAAGTCTTCTCTATCTATAATATCTATGCACCAAATACGAACCAAAAAACTTTCTGCCAGGTATTGCAAGCTAAACTTTTGACAGATGTTGGACACAACAGGATAGTGGGAGGAGACTTTAATATGGTACTAAACGCAGAGGACGATAGGAAACACTCCACGGCTCTGGGGGGGAGAAGTCAGACACCAAGGATGACACAAACAGACAGCTTCCTTGACACCCTTTTCAGAGATGTAAACATGACAGATGCATGGAGGATGATGCACCCTCTTGACCAAGAATATACTCATTTTTCTCACCCCCCATGGGTCTTGGTCTAGAATAGACATGTTTTTCACATCTCTTAATATACTACAGAGAGTGACTGAAATCAAAATTGAGGATATGGTAATTTCTGATCATAGCCCATTGGTGTTAGAATCCAAAGACGCCTATGAAAAGGGTACGGATTATTTGTGGAGATTTCCAGACACTTACACCAGAGATGAAAACTTCGTTTCCCTCCTTAGAGAATGGTGGTCAGCCTACTCAAGAGACAACGAGAATCACCGCTCTGACCCTTGCTTATTTTGGGAAACAGCAAAAGCGGTGTTAAGAGGTCATGTAATGGCTTACAGCATGGGGATGAAAAAAAGAATAAAAGAACAATTTGTAACGGCTAGCATGGAGTTGAGAAACGCTTACTCCAGATATAAGTGTACGATGGCTGACCCTGATAAGGTAACCTGGCAGCAGACTAAAGAAAAATTCGATATGTGGGCAAAAAGAAGGGAAGACATATATAAAAGTAGAATAGAACTTAGTCTCCATAAATTCGGAGATAAAGCTGGCCGATTATTAGCAAGATTGTCCCATGGCAAACAAATTTATTCCCCCATTCAAACTATAATAGATAAACGAGGCAACACCTGGACCACACCCAAAGACATTAGCCAGGCATTGGGGAAATTCTATGCCTCTCTATACTCAGACACTGACTCTGACACATCTGTGCAACCTGACTTGTTACAATTGATAAGCTTACCAAAAATGACAGAAGAGGACAAACAGTATTTAAATAGTCCTATCACGGTGGAAGAGATAGAGAATGCTATTAAAAATACAAATCCGGGCAAAGCTCCTGGCCCCGACGGTTACAATGGGGCATTCTTTAAAGCCCTTAAAGACCAGGTGTCCCCAGTCCTGAGAGACTTATTTAATACAATACTTCAGGGAACCCCTATACCTGATAGAATGAACTTGGCCCACATTAAACTTATACCCAAACCAGGAAAGATACTAACAGATCCTGCAAGCTTTAGACCGATCTCCCTGATAAATCAGGACCTAAAACTGCTTTCTAAGATAATGGCAGATAGACTAGCGACAATCATGCCTAAACTAATACCCCCACACCAGGCGGGTTTTATTAAAGGGAGATCGACAACGACCAATATTAGAAAAACGATGCTCCTGATTGATGTCATGGGAAAAAAGACGGGAAAAGAGAGAGGGGACCCAGCCGTGATCACCTTGGATGCGGAAAAAGCGTTTGATAATGTAAGGTGGTCATGGCTGGGAAGGGTCTTGGATTCTGTTGGGATGGTGGGACCATTTAGGCAATACCTTCAGGCATTGTATAACAACCCAAAGGCATGTATTAGTACACCTGGTTACTTGTCGGATTCTTTTTCTTTACAGAAAGGAACAAGGCAGGGGTGCCCACTGTCACCTCTGCTCTTCAATCTGGCCATAGAGCCTCTTGCTTTGTATCTGGAACAGAGTTCCGTATATGAAGGATTTAGAGTAGGAACCAAAGAAGTCAAATTACTACTTTTCGCAGATGATAATTGTCTTATATGTACAAAACCCAAAAAGGGACCTCCCCCACATACTTGAAACCATTGAAACCTTGGGCAAACAGTCAGGATTCTGTCTAAACAAAGAGAAATGCGAGATGTTGTTCATTAACTCCAAGAGTGAACTCTCACAACTCTCGCACTTCTGCGATATCCCAATCACTAAAAATAGTATCAAATACCTTGGTATCCATCTGGCCAGATACCCGACCCAGACTTATAGACTGAACTTTATCCCAATTCTCTTAAAAATCGAGAAGGAGCTAGCAGGTTGGGCCAATTTGCCACTTACGCTTATGGGGAGATGTCATCTGCTTAAAATGGTCAGTTTTGCCAGACTGCTATACCCGCTTCAAAATGTCCCCATGCTGTTAAAACATATAGACTTAACTAAATTGAATAAGACCTTCTCGAGATTTCTGTGGAGGGGAAGGAAACCCCGACTGACTTTCGACGTGTTGATGAGGTCGAAAAAAGAGGGTGGACTTCAACTTCCAGATGTCCGTGGCTATAACTTGACATGCATCTTACGTAATGTCCTTGACTGGATCAGGAACACCAACAGACACTCAGACATAGACCTTGAGGGAGAAGTTGCTAGTCCCTGGGAACTATCGGCTCTGTTACACTCACCACTGCCTCATTTACCTAAAACTCTCAAGAACACGGTAATTTTTAGAGACACGATAGCAACCTGGAAGGGAGTAAGGAAAAAATTTAACTTGTCCTGGAAAATTTCTAGATCACTCAACCCATGGAAATGTCCAGCCTTTCCGCTAGGACGTGAAAACAGCCTGTTCTTGGCATGGAGGGAGAGAGGGGTCAAAACCTTGAGTGATCTTATGGTCATAGACGAGAAAAGGTGGATGACTGAAAACGAAGTCATGCAGACTTATAATCTCCCTCGATTTCAGGTCATGCAGTACCGTCAGATACACCACCACCTTCTCTCACAACTGAGAGATATCTCGGGTGAGGTCGGCGACAATATGTGGACTAAGCTGCTGGCCATGAAAGATGAGGATATATCTATCACCTCTCTTTACGCCTCCTTACAAACAAACCTACGACCAGCAAAAAAGGTGACTCTCTTCACAAAGTGGAAAAAACACATAAAAGACCCTGACCTCACACAGAAGATAATAGAGGGATGGGGGACCTGCAGAAGATATATACATAACGAACGCTGGAGAGACTCCCAATTCAGGATTATTCATGGGATAATACAGGCGTTCAATATACCGTCGACACCAGGTAGACAGGAGAGGTGGGTAAATTGCCCTAAATGTAAATCACACATGACAGATTTAGAACATGGTCTATGGTCCTGCCCTGCATCTGGAAGCTATTGGAGCTCGGTTGAAAAGTGGGCTAGAGGTATGTGCGAGGGACTAGAAAAATTGAACCCAATGTTATGGCTTTTCCACTATCAGGGTAACGTGACGGGAAGGAAACCACCACCTACATTGTTCCATTATATTGCTATAACTGCAAAGAGGCTCTTGTTGCAGTTCTGGCTTAATGATAGACCTCCTGACCTAACACAGGTCAAAGCTTCGCTGCGAAAGGTCCTTGCAATTGAATCTTTAGACGCATTGAGTAACCCTAGCAAATTAACACCAAAATTCTTTCTCACATGGAGACGATTTATAGAATTAGAGTTCACTGATGCTGAAATAGGAACCCTTATGGCGGCACATAGATCCTCAGCATGGTATGCCAATGAAGAATTAGGTGATTCACTGGGTAGACTTAAGTACATAATTCAGTCATAAAATCACATTTAATTAACCCACAACACAATCAAACGAATGCACTAACTGCAGAAATGGGCTCTAGAAAGGGGGGAGGGTGGGTTTAAAGGGTACTAGTTACTACTTTCAATAACTATGTTACTAAGAGGATGTTGCTATTCATTAACTATGACATGTAGTGTTTTGAATACTTAATGTTATCATTTGTTATTTAATGTTATTATACGGTCATAATTGTCAATGTACCACCTCTTATCTTAAAAATAAAAATAAAAATGATGGTTCAAAAAAAAAAAAAAAAACCCCATGTGGCAACACTAATCTCCACATTGGGGGAAAAAATTCCTTCCTGACTCCAGATACGGCAATCAGACTAATTCCCTGGATCAACGCCCTATCAAAGAATCTAGTATATGTAACTGGTAATATTATAGTTTTCAAGAAAGGCATCCAGGCCCTTCTTAAATGTTAGTAGTGACTCACTCATTACAACATCATGTGGCAGAGAGTTCCATAGTCTCACTGCTCTTACAGTAAAGAATCCGCGTCTGTGATTATGATTAAACCTTCTTCCCTCCAGACGTAGAGGATGCCCCCTTGTCCCAGTCTCAGGCCTAAGAGTAAAGAGATCATTAGAAAGGTCTCTGTACTGCCCCCTCATATATTTATACATTATTATAAGATCACCCCTAAGCCTTCGTTTTTCCAAGCTAAATAACCCCAAGTTTAATAACCTGTCTTGGTATTGCAGACCCCTTAGTCCTCTAATAACTTTTGTTGCTCTTCTCTGGACCCGCTCTAGTTCAGCTATGTCTTTCTTATACACCGGAGACCAGAATTGTACACAGTATTCTAAGTGTGGTCGCACTAGTGACTTGTATAGAGGTAAAATTATGTTCTCCTCATGAGCATCTATGCTCTTTTAATACATCCCATTATTTTATTTGCCTTTGCAGCAGCTGCCTGACACTGGCCACTAAATGTGAGTTTGTCATCTACCCATACACCCAGGTCTTTTTCAGTGACAGTTTTGCCCAGTGTTTTACAATTAAGCACATAATTATACCTTTTGTTTCCTCTGCCCAAGTGCATGACTTCACATTTATCCCCATTAAAGCGCATTTGCCATTTAGCAGCCCAAGCTTCTAGTTTACATAAATCCTCCTGTAATATAAAATTGTCCTCCTCTGTATTGATTACCCTGCAGAGTTTAGTGTCATCTGCAAATATTGAGATTCTACTCTGTATGCCCCCTACAAGGTCATTAATAAATATATTAAATAGAAGCGGGCCCAACACTGACCCCTGTGGTACCCCACTGTGAACTGTGACCCATTCTGAGTGTGTTCCATTAATAACCACCCTTTGTTTCCTATCACTAAGCCAGTTCTTAACCCACTTACACATATTTTCCCCTATCCCCATTGCCCTCATTTTATGTATCAACCTTTTGTGTGACACCGTATCAAAAGCTTTTGAAAAGTCCATATACACCACATCCACTGCATTTCCTTGGTCCAGTCCAGAACTTACTTCTTCATAGAAGCTTATTAGATTAGTTTGACAGGAACGGTCCCTCGTAAAACCATGTTGATAATGGGTCATGAGGTTATTTTTCTTCAGATACTCCAGTATAGCATCTCTTAGAAAACCCTCTAGGATTTTACCCACAGTAGAGGTTAAGCTTACTGGCCTATAATTTCCAAGTTCAGTTTTTGTCCCCTTTTTGAATATTGGCACCACATTTGCTATACGCCAGTCCTGTGGTACAGACCCTGTTATTATGGAATCTTTAAATATTAAAAATAATGGTCTATCTATGACAGTACTTAATTCCTGCAGCACTCTGGGGTGTATCCCATCTGGGCCCGGGGATTTGTCAATTTTAGTGATTTTTAGACGATGCTGTACTTCCTCTTGGGTTAAGCAGGTGACGTTTAATTGAGAATTTTTGTTATCACTGATCATATTGTCTGTCATGGGATTTTCTTGTGTAAATACCGTTGAAAAAAAGTCATTTAGCATATTTGCTTTTTCCTCATCCTCATCCACCATTTCACCCAGACTATTTTTAAAGGGGCCAACACCATCATTTTTTAGTTTCTTACTATTTATGTAGTTAAAAAATATTTTGGGATTCTTTTTACTTTCTCTGGCAATGAGTCTCTCTGTCTCAATCTTTGCTGCCTTGATTTGCTTTTTACAAATGTTATTTAATTTTCTGTATTTGTTTAATGCTTCATCACTACCTACTTGCTTTAATTCCCTAAATGCTTTCTTTTTGTCACATATTGCACTTCTTACCGCTTTATTTAGCCATAGTGGTTTCCTCCTATTTCTAGCATGCTTATTCCCATAGGGTATATATTGTGCACAGGTCCTATTCAGGATGCTAATAAACATCTCCCATTTGTGTTGTGTACTTTTATGTCTCAGGACATCGTCCCAGTTTATTGCACTAAGATCATCTCTCAACCGTTGGAAATTTGCCTTCCTGAAGTTTAGTGTCCTTGTGGCCCCTCTACTACACGTCTTAGTAAAGGATACTTGAAAGCTTATTAAGTTATGATCACTATTACCCAAGTGACCTCCAACCCGTATATTTGATATGCGGTCTGGCCTGTTGGTTAATATTAGGTCCAGCAGTGCCCCCCTTCTTGTTGGGTCCTGAACCAGTTGTGAAAGGTAATTGTCTCTTATAGTTTTCAAAAACTTATTACCTTTGCTGGAACTGCAGGTTTCTGATCCCCAATGTATTTCAGGGTAGTTGAAGTCCCCCATAATAATGACTTCTCCCTGAGTCGCTGCTTCATCTATTTGCTTTATGAGGATATTCTCCTCCACTTCCATTATTTTTGGGGACTTATAACAAACCCCTATCAGTAATTTATTATTTTTCCCCTCCCCTTATCTCCACCCACAGAGACTCTACATTTCCATTAGATTCACCTATATTATCATGCAGGATGGGTTTTAAGGATGATTTTACGTATAAACATACACCTCCTCCTCGCCTATTTGTACGGTCATTTCTGAACAGACAATAGCCCTGTAAATTAACAGCCCAGTCATGGCTCTCGTCCAGCCAAGTCTCCGAAATTCCCACCATGTCATAATTATTTTCCAACAAAATCAATTCTAATTCCTCCATTTTGTTGGTGAGGCTTCTGGCATTAGTGAACATGCACTTTATGCATCTCTCTTTACCTCTATTCCTTCCTACTAGATTGACTGTTCTAACCCCACCCCCCATGCCACCCCCAATTTTATTACTTGTGCCCAGGTTACTGTTTACACTATCTTCCCCTCCTATACAATGAATACCCTCCCCCCCAATCCCTAGTTTAAACACTCCTCCAACCTTCTAGCCATTTTCTCCCCCAGCACAGCTGCACCCTCCCCATTGAGGTGCAGCCCGTCCCTAGCATAGAACCTGTAGCCAACAGAGAAGTCGTCCCAGTTCTCCAGGAACCCAAACCCCTCCTTCCTACACCAATTCCTGAGCCACTTATTTATCTCCCTAATCTCCCGTTGCCTCTCTGGTGTGGCACGTGGTACAGGCAGTATTTAAGAGAATACTACCTTGGAGGTCCTTGCCTTAAGCTTGCAGCCTAATTCCCTGAAATCATCTTTAAGGACCTTCCACCTACCTCTAACTTTGTCATTTGTGCCAATGTGCACTATGACCGCTGGGTCCTCACCAGCCCCTCCCAGTAATCTGTCAACCCGATCAGCGATGTGCCGGACTCGAGCGCCAGGTAGGCAGCACACTGTTCGACGATCCCTGTCTTTGTGACAGATTGCCCTATCTATTCCCCTAATAATTGAGTCCCCCACTACCAGCACCTGTCTGGCCTGCCCTACTCTCCTGTTTTCCCCCTTACTGGAGCAGACACTCCTCTGGCTTTCAGAGGTCATGCCCTGCTGCAGCAGTGCTATCCCTGAACTCACACCCCCCTCATCTGCCAACATAGCAAATTTATTGGGGTGTGCCAGATCAGGGCTAGCCTCCCTGGCACCCTTCCCTCTACCCCGCCTTCTAACTGTCACCCAGCTAGCTACCTCATGGTCCTGAGGCTCCATAGTACCATCCTCCCCCACATCTATCCCATTGAGCAGCTGTTCAGTGAGCAGCAGACTCCTTTCCATATTGTCTATGGATCTCAGCGTTGTCAGTCGTTCATTTAGATCCAGTATCTGGGCTTCCAAATGCACAACGTACTCACATCTCACACAGCAGTATGCACCCTCGACCGGCTGGTCAAGGAATGCATACATGTGGCAAGATGTACACTGGATGGCATTGCCAATCATGGAGCTCATTTCCTAATGGGGATTGCACCAGACAGAAATGATAAGTAAAAAGAAATGCAAAGTATTAATAAAATACAACCAGCAATTCAGTAAGTCCTCCCTTCCAAACTCCCTGAATCCAAAGTCACTGAATCACAAGTCACACACTTACTTCTGTCGCACTTGCTCTGTCACACAAAGCTCGCGGTCACACTCGCTAGAGAATCAGATATAAAGAGGTTTTTTTTTTCTTTTTTTCCCTTAGCAGCAAATCAGCCTGTATCTCAGTGCACTTCCAAAGAATAATGTTTGATCATGGTCTGTCACTTTATCCACTGACTTGTAGGTCCTGCACACACGTGGAGGGAAATTTTGAATTTGAAGTATAATCTTGTTAACGCTATCATTTTTTGGAGCTAGAACACCCCTTTCACACAGTCAGCTAGACTTACTGAAGTTGCATTGAAAGTTTGGAAAAAGCTTTGCTTTTAGATCCTCAATGGATGATGCAATGTAGCCTTGTTATCTCCAACAGTGAGCAGTTGGCTAGAGAAGAGTCCTGCAGAAACATCAGCTGTCATATGGACCCTCATGTTTGTGTTCAGAGACATTTTATTAACTTGTCTCCAAAGGCACAATGCTTTGAGGCATGTCTTGAAATAATCTCCAATGGTTGATCTTGGAATAATGGGTAGTGTTTGAAGAAAATCATCTGCCAAAACAGCATTTTCACCTTCCATGATATAATTATTTTCTTGCAAGTATTGCAGCAGTCTGTCCATTGCTTCCAGAGCCCTATTGTGTGACATGGTGCATTGATCTCAAATGATGGCCCTTCACTTTTGAAGCAGTTTGTTCTGTCCTGATCTCTTGGCAATGTTACACACTGGACTGTGACTGTGAAACATGTAAAATTGGTAGTTTGAATGTCAAATGTGCTGTCTTACCACCTGATAGGGCAGTGAATACATGGAAGCCCCTGAACCTCAAACAAAATATAACATAACTATGACAGGGCAACTTGACCTTACAGTGAATTCTGTCTTACTTACTAGGACATTTCATATTGCTGCCTTATGTTAATAATCTGTTTTATTGCAATAACAAATAAAGCGTATGAGACACATTTAGACTGATATCATGTAACACATCGGCAAGGTATAAGTTTACTGCTGTAATAAATATTGATTACTACTATGACTGCACAAAATATGCATTAACCACATCAATAATATTGCTGACCAGATGCTAATAATGTCAGGTCATGCTGACCAAAGGAACAAATTCCAAATGTTACATGTAGTTTTGGAGCAATTGTAATCATGAGATTGAGTCTTGTAATTGGACTTTGAATACAACGTCTGGTTTCAGTTTGTATAGATATGAGTATTTCCACACAATAAAGGCATCTGCTTTTGAGCCAGAACAACTGAGTCTGCCTTTGATGGCATACCAGCTGCAGCCTCTAATTTGGCTACCATCCAATATATCTGAGCGGTCTACTTGAAAGGCCATCCTAAAAGTGTAGCTGCAATTCCAGAAGATGCAATGAAATTTAAATTTTGTTGTAGGCATCTCTCTTTAGTCTGGAACCAACAGTGGCTCATTGTGAGAGACAAATTCTCTGATTTCATCAATATTGTAGTTTGTTTCCATGAAAGTCTCCCTGCAAATTTGCCTAACATCCTGATTTCTTGTTTGAGTAGGCAAGCCAAGCACCTGTAATGCTTTTCTGGACATTGCCATGCTCTGGTCTTTAAGTAAAATATTTTCAGTGAAGTTGATAAATTGCTGAGGATTTTCCTTTTTAACTTGCATGAGAATGACCTCACTAAGATCAATTTTGTACTTTGTCCAAATATGAAGAAGATTTGAAATGTTACAGGTTGTTAGAAGAATAATTAGGTGGTGTCTTAGTTGATTTGGAGTTTGTGTGGCTGCTGCTTCACTAATGGCCACTTTACACGTCCCGATATCGGCGTCCAACTCCGATAAAAAGTCATGTGGTTCGTGCGTTGGCGCCAATATCGTTCGTGTGTTGTGTGGTGTAAATGTCCAATTCAATGTAAGAACGATGCCAAAACGATATCGGGGAAGAAATGAGCAGGCTCTCCAACTGCCCGATATTGGATGGACGATCTGGCAGGATCGTGCTGTGTGACGGCCCAACATCGACTTGGAGTACAACTTCCCCTATTCTCGCCCATGTTAAATGGTCGTCCGTGGGTCGCCCGTACAAGGGGGCGTAGACATCGCAGTTGTGCTGCCTGCCGATATCGCGCTGTGTAACATCTCCTATACGATCTTAGATTTCTGCCCAAAAAATGTGTGCTCCCGCCGTTGTATCCAACATCGAAACGATGTTGGGACGTGTAAAGTGGCCATAAGAGTTATGTACTGGTGTCCTTCATTTTCCATAAGTCCATGTATTTGGCAAGCTTCCCTGAATATTTCACAAACATGGCCTTTGAAAGTTGTCAGATCAGAAAATAATGTTGGGCCATTGACAACATGAAATATCTTGTGCAGGTAAAAGCACTCTGCATTTGACGAATTAACAGTGTACACGCAAACCAAGAGTATCATTGGCTTTGACCCCAGGATGGCCTTAAACATCACCTGTTTCCTCTATTCTAGTGTTTTTCTGGATGCATTCCAGGTGTACCTCACAGTAGAGAATTATTTCTGCAAATTGATCTTGTTGACACAGTTCAAAAAATGCTAAATGGGTGGACTTAGGTTAGAAGCTGCTGGCGCAGGTTTGGCGGATCAAATTAAATCCTCTGTCCCTGTTCCAAGTGAATACTGAGATGCCCAACTCGTGGGTAGCACTCATGAATTGAGAATCCTAGTATTCTGAAAAAAAACTCATTGCTGTTGATTTACCTCCTAATATGGAATGCCTGGACTTTTTCAATAATATATCAATTTTTTTGGAGCTGAAAAACTGCTTGATCACTTCCTTTGTGGACATACTTGCATATATACTTGATTGATTTTATGGAGTGGAAAGATTTAGTTTTGATATGGGCCTGGAAAATGTATGAGAGCAGAGGGTTGTAAGGAATCACTCAGTTGTGAATTTCTATCTCTTGGAGCGATGTTCAACCCATATTTTGAGCTTGGTTTTGAAACCACCATCCATTGGTTTTCGTCTTTGGTAGACTGGCTATCCATATTGTCTTGTTTGTTTCTTGGACCAGATTTTGTGGGTAATTCTTTGAACACCTGTAATCAACCAGGTAGGGAGAATTTTTGCTGAGGTTCTCACAGGGACCATGGATTATGCTCTTTGTGATGGTGTCAAACAGCAGGGTCTGGCAATTCAGCATGGATGATATTATACATTTCCATGGGCTGTATTTTTTTTAAGTCAGATCAAGATATTGGGATGAGGATGGCCTTTTTTGCCATTTGACTAAATACATCAAGCACTATGTCTCACCATAAATGTGTGCTTTTGTGATCAGATGAATCATTTTTGTGAGTGTTCAAGCAATGGTGTCATGGCGATTCACACTGTTTTGGCCTGGTAACAGGGGCTCTCTGATTTCCTCCCAATCAGAATTGCAAGTGAAGGTAAAAAAAGGATCTGGATGGTCATACTTTCTCACATAAGTCATTGCATCCTTGTTTTGGTGAATAACTGTAAAGAGTAGGGGGAAAATTTTCCCTCAAAACATAGTATATGATGTTCCTAAGTAAAGAGAGGTGGTTGTAAATTTGAGGGTGTAGATTCCTCTTGTGGCAAACGCACACACATACATATATATATATATATATATATATATATATCAGAAAAAAAAAGTGAGTACTGAGTTTTTTAGAAAAAACGGATGTTTTTTAATTTTTTTCTCAAACCATTATTGCTTGTCATGTCAGCACACACTTGTTGGTTAGACTGAGTGCAGCAGTGATTTTTTTGTTTTTTGTTATCTAATATATAAAGCTGAATGTGTGTATGTGTGTATGTGTGTATGTGTGTATATCCGGGATTGGCATCTACACCGTCGCAACTATAGCCACAAAATTTTGCACAGTCGCACGTCTTGACCCCGGAGCGTCATAGGCTATGTTGTGAGGTGAAATTTTAACCCTGCACGTTCCAGTTCACCAAACAATTTTGCCCCTATTTACATAATGGGGAAAAAGTGAATGAAAAAGTGTTGGAGGAAAATCGACAGCTGCCAGCTACAGCCACAAAATTTTGCACAATCACACGTTTGGACCTCGAGAGCGTCATAGGGTATGTTGTGAGGCGAAATTTTAACCCCGCATGTTCCAATTCACCAATTTTGCCCCTGTCTACATAATGGGGAAAAATTGACAGTTCCAGTTGACAGTTGTGAATAAGAGGGGTTTAATGATAGCGCCAAAGACTAACAGCATATACCAGCATATAGCCCCAACATGGGCTATTCACCACGCACGGGGACATGTATACACACCACACGCACACAAAGAGTAACAGCAAGTGTATAGTCGCTAAGGTGCAGCCCCAACATTGGATACTCACCACGCACCCGAACAAACACACACACACCACAAAGAGACACACAGACACCCCCCCCAAGGGGACACACACACACACCCTATAGCGACACATGCACTTACCCCACAGGGACACACACACACCACAAAGAGACACACACAACACAGACACACACACCATACAGACCCCCCCACAGGGACACACACACATAGCCACCCTATAAGGACACATGCACTCATCCCACAGGGACACACACACACATCACAAAGAGACACACAAACACCACACAGACCCCCCCACAGGGACACACATACACACCCTATAGGGACACATGCACTCACCCCACAGGGACACACACACACCACAAAGAGACACACACACACCCACACAGAACCCCCCACACACGGACACACACACATACACACCCTATAGGGACACATGCACTCACCCCACAGGGACACACACACCACAAATACACACACAACAGAGACATACACCACACAGACCTCCCCCCTACAGGGACACACACACATACACACCCTATAGGGACACATGCACTCACCCCACAGGGACACACACATACACACACCCCAGGGACACACACACCACACAGACAGACACAGATGTGCACAAATCACCTCACACAACTCGCCTCATATGTGTTCTATCTTTAATTTCCAAACATAAACATCTGATTAAAAAGTTAAGGCAAATGTCAGTCACATGAGCTGTCTATTATGTGTATGTGTGAGGTAACATATACTGCCCGGCCAGGGGGAGGGTTTACTGTTGGCTGGAGATTTATTAGGCTGCCTATAGCAATCCATCACAGCTCAGCTTCTATTTACTTACAGGTCATTAATATGACATATTCAAATTCTATTTTGTTATAGCTAACATCAGTTATTTATTAACCCGGGCGTAGCCGGGTACTACAGCTAGTGTATATATATATAACTATATGTATGCACACTGTGTGCAGAATTATTAGGCAAGTTGTATTTTAGAGGATTATTTTTATTATTGATCAACATCTATGTTCTCAATCAACCCAAAAGACTCATAAATATTAAAGCTTAATATTTTTGGAAGTTGGAGTGTTTTTTTTTTTAGATTTGGCTATTTTAGGAGGATATCTGTTTGTGCATGTAACTATTACGGTGCAGAATTATTAGGTGACTTAATAAAAACCTAATATATTCGTATTTCACTTGTTTATTTTCACCAGGTAAACTAATATAACTGTACAAAATTTCAAAAAAACTATTTCTGACATGCAAAAACAAAACCCCAAAAAATTAGTGACTATTATACCCACCTTTCTTTATGATGACACTCAACAGCCTTCCATCCATAGATTCTGTCAGTTGCTTGATCTGTTTACGATCAACATGTCTATGTCTTTTATCTTTGGGGTAGAAGGACAAGCGAAATCCTTGGACCCTGTTCTGGGGTGCCTGGTAATAAGAACAGGAGGGTTTCCGTAAATGTAGGCATGATGCTCATATATAGTGCATATAGGCATTAGGTCATAATCATCTGTCCATAAAAAGTCTTGTAGTTCCTGCTCACCTTATTTCATTTATTTAATAACCGGTGTTGGGGTTAATCCATGGTGTGTGCGTTCTGTCAGAGAGCCAGCCACTCTATAAAGGAGCGGACCGGATCTAGCTCCGCACGCCGGCGCATGCGCACAAGTGCCGGAAGTGCATCACCGGATGTGACCACACTTTGTTTATCTCCTTGTTACTATGGCGATAGTGTTAAAAGGGCGGAAGTGCGTCACTGACCGCGACTGCACTAGTTCACCGCTCTGTTACTATGGCGATGCAGGGGAAGCATATGGTCTAATAGACTAATCTGCGGTGTATTGAATATTAGGAATATTTAGGCTCCATATCTACAGTATATGCATATATTATATAATAAAAGGGAATCAGGTTTAGTTCAAAATTAAGCACCATATGAGTAGATGAAATATAGAATGTATATACATATATATATATATTTTATGCAGTATCAGGTATGGATCTATAGATCTGGGGTTAGTTTGATATTATGAACTATATATTGGAGGAAAATATCATAAAGAGAAAAAAGAGAAAAACAAAGATACAGAAATACAAATCCCAAGTTCCCCATATACTTATATAGGGAAATTGGTGTATTATGTCTGGTTACAATCTTTATATGAGAGGACAACCACAGAGAGTTCATAAGGATGATGGTAAATTACTTTCCCTTGGAGTATGGTGGTCTATATATGGATATATAACATAGAAGTATAGTATATTAGCATGGTATATGTATGGACTACGGGTTGGGACCCCCTGTGCATTCTGCTATTGATCTTTTTCCTAACAGGACCTATACATAACAAGAAGGACAACTAGCCCAAACCTTCACCAAGGGAAAGTAAAAGGAGTGGACTGCTGCTGGAGTCAGTGCTTCAAGAGCCACCACACACAGACGTATCCAGGACATGGGCTACAACTGTCGTATTCATTGTGTCAAGCCACTCATGACCAATAGACAATGCAAGAAGCATCTTACCTGGGCCAAGGACAAAAAGACCTGGACTGTAGCTCAGTGGTCCAAGTTGTTGTTTTCAGATGAAATTAAATTTTGCATTTCATTTGGAAAACAAGGTCCCAGAGTCTGGAGGAAGAGTGGAGAGGCCACAATCCAAACTGCTTGAGGTCTAGTGTGAAGTATCCATATTCAGTGATGGTTTGGGGAGCCATGTCATCTGCTGGTGTAGGTCCACTGTGTTTTATCAAAGCCAAAGTCAGCACCGCTGTCTACCAGGACATTTTAAAGCACTTGACGCTCGTGTTTAATTACCACAGTATCACTGTGCTTGATTTGCCAGCAAATTCGCCTGACCCAAACTGAATAGAGAATCTGTGAGGTATTGTCAAGAGGAAGATGAGAGACACCAAATCTAACAACGCAGATGAGCTGAAGGCTGCAATCAAAGCAACCTGGGCTTCCATAACACCTCAGCAGTCCCACATTCTGATTGTCTTCATGCCACCTCCCATTGACGCAGTAATTCATGCAAAAGAAGCCCCGACCAAGTACTGAGTGCATTTACTTTACATACTTTTCATTAAGCCAACATTTATGAGTTAAAAATCATTTTTTCAGTTTGTCTTATATAATATTCTAATTTTCTGAGATAATGACTTGATTTTTCATTGGCTGTAAGCAATAATCATCAACATTAACATAAATAAATACTTAAAATAGATCACTCTGTTTGTAATGATTCTATGTAATATATGTGTTTCAGTTTATGTATTTACTTACTGAAATAAATTATCTTTTTGATGATATTCTAATTTATTGAGATGCACCTATATGTCTGCCACTGGCTCATGCCTCTCTCCACAGAATCTTCTAAGAACAAACTGCCATCTGCTATCTCACAAATGTGAAAGTCTGTCTTCACTGAATGTAGTTTTTACAAAGAAACTGAGAGTGAAAGATTACTACAAAAGGAGAAACAGAATTCACTGAAAAGATATACTACAATGTTGCTTATTTTCAGGTGTACTATTGATTTATTAAAAAAAAAATTAAAATGACAGTTACTCTTTTAATCCATCAAGGCTTTGTAGAGTGTATAGTTGATAATACTGATATTCATTTATCAAGTGAATTTAGAATGGTAGATATATTACACTGTGGAAGAATATAATGAAATTGCAAAAAGTTATATAACTTTTTCAGCATATTCAGCTGTTATAATAGATTTTATTTTGCGTTTTCTGAAAAAATGTAAAACCAAAAGAACAAATGTAAAATAAATTTTTTTATTTAACCAATTACTGATACAACATTTTACAAATAATGTTTAGGTATCATCAAGATAGGCATCTTAGAATTCATGAGATGTTCAAGGAAAAGATTTGGAGGCATGGCCAGAAGATGGATGGAGGTCATTCTTTAATCCCTTTACAAACAGGGACAAACTGGTTTGTCCTACAAACAAGTTAGTTTGAACCGTCCTGGCGAGCATCCAGCACCGTGGCTGCAGCAACATCGCTCAAGCTCAGGTACCTGTAGTTTGCAGATGGGGGGACTGGAGCTTGATCCCAGGGAATGTGGTGTTGCCCCCTCCACAACCACGTTTGCTGTGATTGGCTGTTTAATTCTGAGCATCCAATTACAGCGATTTTAATGATTCTGAAAATGAAACTGCTTGAATCATTACAATCTAGACATAATTGGAGCTGTAATGGGATGGAACTTTGGAGAGGACAGTGTCATCCCTCCAGCCCTGATGGGAATGATTGTGCTGTGACAATCACTCCCACCGGCTGACAGGAGGGCCGGTGGTGAGATCTGCCTGTGATGGCTCCTCATCAGCTTCATCTCATGCATGGAGGGAATGGAGTCTGAGAAGGAGCAGTGTCACACAGCCAGGGATGATAGCCATGCGTCCCCTGAACTGCTGCGATTGGTATCGGGAGAGGGATTGCATGCACTTTCCTCTTTCTCCCCACGCCGATTGGTCCACCGCAATGTAAATGAGAAGGTCCGATCATTGTCATGGTGACCTGACATTCCCAGGGCAACCTGTTATTGCCATGTTGACATCCGGTCACAAGAACCAATCCTCACATGTGATTTCTGGGACTCGTGTCAACAAAACTGACAGCTGCACTGTATGATTATTGCCATATTGTGCAGCTGCAATCACAGCAGTAGAAGGTGATGTCCCATAATGAGACTAAGTATAAAAGTAAAAAAATGTAAAAAGGTTAAAAAAGTGCAAAAAAATAAAGAACAAAAAATTTTTTTAAAAATATTCCGATAAATAGTTATATTTATGTAAAAAACAAACAAACAAAAAAGCCCCTAAACATATCTGGTATCACTGCATCCCTAAAAATCAGCTCTACAAAACTATCACACTAGTTAACCTCTTTCAGTGAACACCGTAAAAATAATAAAAAAGTAGCAAAAACAATGTATTTCATTCATACAGCTGACAAAAAATGGAAAGAAAAGCGATAAAATAAGTCAAATAGAAATAGAAATGGTACCGCTGAAAACGTCATCTTGTCCTGCAAGCAATAAGCCACAGTACAACTCCAGCAGAGAAAAAATAAAAAAAGATATACCGTATATACTCGCGTATTAGCCGAGTTTTTCAGCTCAAAAATTGGGCTGAAAAGTACCCCCCTCGGCTTATACGCGAGTCAGTGACGGCAGCAGCCCCGGCACTACAGCAGCCCCAGCAGCCCCAGTAATCCAGGGCCCCCCCAGCCTTGCTCCGGTCACCTGTAAAGTAAAATATACTTATCACTGTCCCGCTGCCGTCCGCGCCCGCCCGCTGCTGACACCGCGATCCTCCATCTTCATGCGTCTTCTTCCGGTTTCCTGTGTTCGTCGCCGGCAATGACGTCATTGCCGTCGCCGAACACAGGAAGTCGGAAGAGGACGCATAAAGATGGAGGATCGGGGATGTCGACAGATGCGGGCGAGGACGGCAGCGGGACAGTGATAAGTATATTTTACTTTACAGGTGACCGGAGCAAGGCTGGGGAGGCCCTGGATTACTGAGGCTGCTGTATACTACCGCTTGGGCTGCCGGGGCTGCTGTATACTACCGCTGGGGCTGCCGGGGATGCTGTATACTACCACTGGGGCTGCTGGGGCTCCTGTATACTACCACTGGGGCTGCTGGGGCTGCTGTATATTACCACTGGGGCTGCTGGGGCTCCTGTATACTACCACTGGGGCTGCTGGGGCTCCTATATACTACCACTGGGGCTGCTGGGGCTGCTGTATACTACCACTGGGGCTGCTGGGGCTCCTGTATACTACCACTGGGGCTGCTGGGGCTCCTATATACTACCACTGGGGCTGCTGGGGCTCCTATATACTACCACTGGGGCTGCTGGGGCTCCTATATACTACCACTGGGGCTCCTATATACTACCACTGGGGCTGCTGTATACTACCACTGGGGCGGCTGGGGATGCTATATACTACCACTGGGGCTGCTGGGGATGCTATATACTACCACTGGGGCTGCTGGGGATGCTATATACTACCACTGGGGCTGCTGTATACTACCACTGGGGCTGCTGTATACTACCACTGGGGAGGCCTGTATACCACTGGGGGGGGCCTGTATACCACACTGCTGGGGGCTGTATACCTGTGCTGGGGTCCACACTCGGCTTATACACGAGTCAATAGGTTTTTCCAGATTTTTGGGGCAAAAGTAGGGGGGTCGGCTTATACACGGGTCGGCTTATACACGAGTATATACGGTAGCTCTCAGAATACAGAAAGCAGACAAACATAAACAAACAATGAAAATGTGGTATCATTGTAATCGTACTGACCCCGAAAATAAAGCTGTCTTATTACTATTATGCCAGAGAGAACCGCATAAAAAATAGAAAATAATTCCTGGATTGCTGTTTCTTTTTGATTCAGCCTCACAAAAAGTGGAATTGTAAGCGATTAAACATTATTTTGTGGCCCATAATGGTACCAATAAAAACTTTAACTCATCTTACAAAAAACAAGCCCTCACATGACTCTGTCAGAAAAAAATAAGAAAAACTATAGCTTTCAAATTTGCGTGATGCAAAAATCTTTTATTGTGTTAAAACACATTTTTAGCGCAATAGTAGACAAACCTAAATACAACTAAATAAATCTGGCATCACTGTGATCTTACTGAGCTAGTGAACAAAGCCACCTAATCACTTACACTGTAGAGTGAAAGGTGTAAAAATAGTGATAAAGTGAATGCCTCAACTGCTGTTGATTAGTTAATTCTGTCTTCCAAATATCACATTAAGTCTTGGCTCACAGTTTTCTGCGCTCTGCCCTAAGCGCTCACATCAGCAATTATGTGTAAAACTCTGAAAAACGTGATTCAGATAAAGTTCGCAATGGAAAATTCACTGTGTTGAGGCAGAAGGAGTCACTTTAATCTCCCATCTGACCTGTCGTCTGGTGGTGTCCATCCTTTATGCATCTTTTTGGGCATGTGAATAACTACAGTTAACCACAGTTTTGTGCATCTTTGCATAGAAGGATACTGCAGAACAGAGGCCATACAGAGTCCAGAATAATTCTGCTGCTTCATTAGTGAATAGATTTTTTGGGGGTTTCAACTGTGTTACGTATTTTGTAATGTAGCTGGAAACCCAAATGTACTTGCTCAACATAGAGCACAGAATAAATGTGGACTGATCCAAAATGTTTTGTACCTAAATTACCACTAACAGCTTTCAACTTAACCCACAAAAACATAAGTCACCTCTCAGGTCTGTCATCTGTTAATGGAAATATAGGGGGTTTTCCACATTATGGGTAGCACAAAGCCTCTGGAAAAGTGCTTTGACTCCCTACACCCTTCCCCATAAAAAGCCAGGAAAACCAGTGCTCCCAAAACCAAATACTTCCCCACCTTTTGAGCCCCACAAAGTGTAAACCACAGTCAATATCCACATGTTTGGCATTGATGTAGTTAGCAAGCCAACTTAATTTACGGAGTGTGTTTGTCAAGAAGCATGAGCTAAGCACAATGTTCATGCACTCCAATGTGCTGGGCACTGCAAGGGCTCATTTGCAATTTAAAATTTTATAACATTCATTATTGTTGACTCCATAGGTGCTTTCCAAAGACAAAAGTGCCACTACATCCATAGATGAACTCCCACAGGGGTGTAATTTCCAAAATGTGGTTACTTGAGGGGGTTTCTGCTGTACTAGTGCTTAGGGGCTCTGCAAATATAGTCCCCAAACTATTATAGGAAAATGTGTGCTCAAAAAATTATATGGCGCACCTTACCTCCTGAGCTCTGCCATGCGCCCAAACGGTGGTTCTCCACCTCATATATGGTATCCTTGTATTTAGGAAAATTTGAGCAACACATTTTTGGGTTGAATTTCTCTTGCTATCCTTGTGAAAATGAAAACATTTGGTGCAAAACAACATTTTTTTTCCATTTTCACATTTCTACGTTGTAAAATTATGTGACGCACTTGTGGATTCAAGATGCTCACTATTCATCTAGGTAAATTTCTTGGGGGGGTCTAGTTTCCAGAATGGGCTCACTTGTGAGGAAATTCCAATGTTTAAGTAAACCAAGAGCTAAACAAATGCAACATGATACCCACAGACCATTCCATCAAAATTTGAAAAAATGAGAATTAAAAAATATTTTGCGGAAAACAATACTTTTTGATTTTCACGGCTCAATGTATGAAAAAGCTGGCGGATCAAAGTGCTCACCAAACAGCTAAATAAATTCCTTGGGAGGATCTAGTTTAAAATATGTGGTTACTTGTATGGTAGCTCCACTGCTTATTGCAATTGCTACATGGTGTCAGCTAATCATTATAGCCAATTTTCCACTTAAAGAGTCAAATAATGCTCCTTCTTTTCTGAGCCCTGCCAATGCACTAACAGTGGTTTTCTTCCACATATGGGGTATCAGCGTATTCAGAAGACATTGCCGAACAAATTTTAGGAAACACTTTAAGTTGTTGGCCTTATGAAAATGAAAAAATTGAGCCTAAATTAACATTTTTACGGACAAAAATATGTTTTAATTTTCACTGCTCAACGTTAAAAAATTCTGAAAACACCCTTGGGATTCAGACTGTTCACCACACATCTAGATAAATTCATTGGGTGGCCTATTTTCCAAAATAGGGCAATACGTTTGCAGTTTCCACTGTTTAGGCACATCTGAGTCCTCCAAACGCAACATGGTGTCCGCTAATGATTACAGCCAGTTATCCATTCAAAAAGTCAAATGATGCTTTTTTTCCTTTCGAGTACTGCCATGTGCCCAGTTTTTTTCCACAACTTATGGGATATGAGTGTAGACAAATTGCTTATCAAATTTTTGGATCCATGTTATCCTGTTGCCCCTGTGAAAATGAAAAAATTGAGCCTAAAAGAACATTTTTGGGGAAAAAGTACTTTTTAAATGTCACAGCTCAATGTATGAAGGCCCTGGGAGTTAAAATTTCTCACCACCCATCTTGTTAAATTTTTTAAGGGGATCTAGTTTACAAAATGTGATCACTTTTAGGGGGTTTCCACTGTTTAGGCATAGCAGGGGCTTTACAAAGGTGACATGGTGTCTGCTAAGCATTCCAGCTAATTTTCCAATCAAAAGTTCAAATGACACTCCTTCCCTTTCGAGCCCTGCCGTGTGCCTAAACATTGGTTTTTGACCACATGTGGGATATTGGCGTACTCGGGAAAAATTACAAAACAAATTTAATAATTCATTTTATCCTGTTACCCTCATGAAAATTAAATACCATATATACTCGGTATAAGCTGAGTTTTTCAGCCCAAAATTTGGGCTGAAAAGTCCCCCCTCGGCTTATACGCGAGTATACAGAACCCCCGGAGGTATACAGGTCCCCCCATCAAGATCCAGGGCGCCCCCTCCTTGCTCGGCAAACCTGTAAAGTAAAATCATACTTATCACTGTCCTGTCACGCCGTCCCGCCGCTGCCGACATCACGATCCCGGCTTCATCCGTCTTCTTCCGGCTTCCTGTGGTCGCGGGCAATGACGTCATTGCCCGCGACCACAGGAAGCCGGAAGACGCTGAATGAAGCCGGGATCATGATGTCGGCAGCGGTGGGACGGCGCGACAGGACAGTGATAAGTATGATTTTACTTTACAGGTTTGCCGAGCAAGGAGGGGGGGCCCTGGATCTTGATGGGGGGGCCTGTATACCTCTGGGGCTGCTGCTGTATACACCCCTGGGGCTGGTGCTGTATACACCCCTGGGGCTGCTGCTGTATACACCCCTGGTGCTGCTGTATACTACCTCTGGGGCTGCTGTATACACCACTAGGGCTGCTGTATACTACCTAAGGGCTGCTGTATATACCTCTGGGGCTGTATATACCTCTGGGGCTGCTATATACTACCTCTGGGGCTGCTGTATACACCACTGGGGCTGCTGTATACTACCTAAGGGCTGCTGTATATACCTCTGGGGCTGTATATACCTCTGGGGCTGCTGTATACTACCTCTGGGGCTGCTGTATACTACCACTGGGGCTGTGTATACCTCTGGGGCTGCTGTATACTACCACTGGGGCTGCTGTATACTACCACTGGGGCTGCTGTATACTACCACTGGGGCTATATATACCTCTGGGGCTGCTGTATACTACCTCTGGGGCTGCTGCATACACCACTGGGGCTGCTGCATACACCACTGGGGCTGCTGGATACTACCACTGGGGCTGCTGTATACACCTCTGGGGCTGCTGTATACTAACCACTGGGGCTGCTGCTGTATATACCACTGGGGCTGCTGCTGTATACTACCACTGGGGCTGCTGTATACACCTCTGAGGCTGCTGTATACTAACCATTGGGGCTGCTGCTGTATATACCACTGGGGCTGCTGCTGTATACTACCACTGGGGCTGCTGCTGTATACTACCACTGGGGCTGCTGTATACACCTCTGGGGCTGCTGTATACTAACCACTGGGGCTGCTGCTGTATATACCACTGGGGCTGCTGATGTATACTACCACTGGGGCTGCTGTATATACCTCTGGGGCTGCTGTATACCACACTGCTGGGGGCTGTATACCTGTGCTGGGGTCCACCCTCGGCTTATACACGAGTCAATAGATTTTCCCAGGTTTTTGGAGCAAAAGTAGGGGGGTCGGCTTATACACGGGTCGGCTTATACACGAGTATATACGGTACTTGGGGCTAAAATAACATTTTTATTGGAAATAGTAACATTTTAATTATTTCCTTCCACATTGCTTTAGTTCCTGTGAAGCACTTGAAGGGTTAATAAACTTCTTGAATGTGGTTTTAAGTACTATGAGGGGTGCAGTTTTTTTAATGATGTTACATGTCCTGCAACATTTCCTTGGCTTTTTGATAATGTGCAGGTGGAATTGGCCTATACCGCTCTTTGATTGGTGGATGTAACCCTGTGGGGATATGATGTTGTACCCCTTTTATCCTACCAAAATCAAGTGGATGCTTACTGAAAACTTGTTCAAATTCTTGGGCTACCCAGTACACACCTTGCTTTTCATACACAGGAGTGGTGTCAGTTCCGACATGGAGCTGCTGGCACCAGTCCGTCAGCGGCCCAATTGTTTGATCAGGTTTTGACCCTTCCTCGTGGTGTTCGGGTTGCGCTGTGTGGATCTCATTGTTACTGACTGTGTATAATTTGGCAACAGTGGTATACCTGGGTAGTTTAACCTCTTCACTGACACAGTTTAAGATACGAACTGGTACTCTCCCATTGTGTACATAAATTTCCCCCCTGGCTGTCAACAGTGTAGGTCTGTGCTCTGTGCTCACGGGCTCCACTAACGCTTGATAGTCCTGCCCTCTCAGACCAATAGCTGCTCGACACCATACCATCATTTCACTCATTGGGGGCATCACAATAGGTATCGAGTCTGTTACCCGTGCTGTACCAATTTCACCACCTGTGATTGTTACCAGTTGTTGGTGTAAAATGGCTTTGATCTCGTGTTGGATAATCTTCCTCTGACCAGGCCTGGCAGTTTCAGCAATCTGTTGAAGCAAAGACAACACTTCTTCCATTCAATTGCTAACAACATTTGTACCCAGTATAACATAAGGATCATTTGCACTACTGGCTTCTGCTACTACAAGGACCCTTTGATTTTGTAATTCCACCCTCCCCACCTTTATGGGCACTTCTCTAACCCCCAACACAGTAAGTGGTTCCCCATTTGCTGCAAGAAGGAAAACTTTTATCTCAGGCTCTTTCAGCTCTGCATCATCCCAATAATTTTTATAAAGTATTGAGGGATCATGGTCTCCTTTGACTCGGTGTCCAGTAGATAAGGTAACTGGATGCCATCTAGTACAGTGGACAGGAACGGCCTCTGTCCGATGAAAGTCTTGCACCAGGTGGCTGGGCCCTGTTGATCTAATCCTGAAATTTGGCCCCGGCCCCCAGGGACTGCCCGTTTAAAGGACAGCGCCTGTCGAGGTGACCGATGCGATTGCAGTTGCAGCAGATGGGCTCCACAGTGGAGCTGTACCGGTCGGTGGTTCTTCCTCTGTAGGCTGTAGCTTGCTTCCCTCGCATCCAGGGGACGTCATCCGGGCTGTCGGCAAGTTGGATCAGCAGCTGAAGCTTAGCTGGGGGTCTTGATGCTGGCTGCTGGTTCTTTTGTAACTGCATAGCGTCCCATCAACTTGGAGATATTTTTACTCATCTTTCACATCTCAGCACGTATCTCAGCCCGCAGGGAATCACATTTGTCAGGCTGAGTAGATTGTATATTGTGCGTGGCTGCAGTCACGGGTACTGGTTTTGGAGTAGCCTGCACCTCACCAATGCACCTCCGTTTCATTGCAGCTTCATGGGTCTCTACCGGCTTTAATCCTTTGATGGCCATTTCTTTCAAGGTGTTAAAATCAGCATTGGGATTGCTTAATGACCAACAGCGCACATTTTTACTGTCCTCAGGGGATAGCAGGCCCCAGATGAACTGTTCAATGAAGAGTTTGTTTTCATCTTGTGCACTTGCAGGACTGACATGTATGAGGGCGCGCAGTGCTCTTTCCAGGCACCAGGCATAACCTCTGATGTCACCTCCCGGCCTCTGGTAGCAGTGATGGAAGTGCATACGGATGTCAGCTTCATTGCACTCCTCAAAGGTAGTTCTCAGTTTATCAAATATTGCAGGGGTTGATCTGCATTCAGCAACAGACCAGGACACACTTTCTTTCTCTGCTGCACCAAATAACTGCCCAAGCACCACCGTTGCATGTTGTTAGCCGGTCATAGCATACATGTCCAGGACGCCTTCAATCTTTCTTTTAAACTCATCGAGTGTATCAGGGCGGCCATCATTCTGGGGCAACCACTTGGCCCCCGGGATGTATAGGAATGACATGGCCATTATCGGGGCAATGGTGCCCAAAGCATCGGAGGTACTGGCAATGCTACTGGTGGCAGTCATCAAGGGTCCGGGGTATGTCTGAGGGTCAGCGTACACCGCCTCGTCCTCGCTGGAGGAGGCCGACATGTTGGAGGCCCCCCTAGTTAATTACAGCCAGCTACTGAAGGGTTAAACAGCTCAGGGATTTCCGGACCACAGCACTCAGGAATGCTCGGCTGAGCTGGGGGCGGGGTTTCAGTTTCATGCTCTGCAGACTGGCACGTCCCCTTTCTTCCCTCTCTTTGGCGCAGTAATGTCGGCGGAACCTTAACAGTCACACTTTACAGTCAATAAACGGCGCACAGTACCCGGTGATACCGAGCGCGGGACGCCAGATCGTGACTTGCCCCAGGGCAGGGTACTCAGATCTCAGGCTCGGGTTCAGTCTGGGTTGTCACGGGTGTCTGCCCGAGGCTGTGGCCCTGGTGGTCAGTGGAAAAGGGGTTATTTACAGGGATTATGTACAGTTTTTGTCGTGACGCCACCCGCTGTGTTTGGTGAGAGGTCACCAGTGCTGCTACAGTCCTCTGGAGGTCGGTGGGTCTGCAGCAGTGATGGTATGGTCCCCGCAGGCAGGACCGTGACCCCCGGGGCATCTTGGTGAAGCAGGCAGGTGATAGCAGAGCTGAGGTGGTGGATGAGAGTAGGGAAAGTCTAGAGAGGGCACGATGAAGGATAGGAAAGGATGCACGCACACACTTGAAGTCTCTTTACCTTTTACTGATGGGATGCAGGTAAATTGTCCAGAGCACCGATGGGTAACCGGGCTGCACAGTGGGCTCCCACAGCAAGTGGTATAAGGCCTCCTTCCCTTTGTGTTCACTGAAGCACAGTCTGCTTAATCCTGACTTGCCTCCACTCTCTTCTGTTGTCTGTGTCTCCTTCCCTCCTGTGCGGTCTCAGGGACAACCTTCTCTAAGCTGTGCAGTGGCCACTGCTCCTGGCTCCCTTCCTTTAATCTCTCAGGAGACCGAGCAGCTGTAGCTTCCTCGGTGCCAAGGGGTTTTTTGTGGGACTTGTATTTCTCCACTGGTGCAGATCCCCAATATCCGGCTTCTCTCTCTCTCTTTCTCTGTAATGAACTCACAGCTGGAGCTACCTGTTCCTTGCTTCTGCTTCCAAACTCCTTGTCTTCAGTCCCACTTAGGCTGGTGGGATGCTGAAATGCTACTGTGGGTCTCTGGCCTGTGCCTACTTGTGCCACCAGGCACCAGAACTCTCCTGCAGCTCTTCTAGCATTTGCCACACTGACTAGCTCCTCCCCAGCAGCAGTATATATATATGGGATCCTGCCTAAGCGCAGCAGGTTGAGCTTTCCCTACTGTGCCCGGGTGGAAGGTCTTGTTCGTAGTAGTACCTGCTGTGGAAACCCAGCTGTGCAGTAGAGAGATATGTGGCTACCTGCGTTGGCAGGGCGCCACAAGATAATGCTACAAAATAATCAAATACTGGATTATATTTCTTTTGTCCATGGCCCAGTGTGCTCATATTTTTGTACATTTCACATCCCATAATGATTTCTTCTTATTTGTAAATATTTTTCCTTTAAAATACAATTTCCTTTAAACATACAATTTTTAAGTCCACCCTTAATTCTGCCAGATTTATCATTCACATGATGTGAAGAATCCCATCAAACCCTCACGATTGGACAATTCCAGAGAATGGAATCTTTAATAATGTTTGCACTACAATTTTTTTACGTCAATAAATTTGAAAAATAAAAAAAAATGCTTAGCTGAACTGAAATTAAAATGACCTTTTTTTAACATAGGAATCATACTCAGAGCTGCTAAGTACAGACATTGCCATGATGAATTATCCAAATGGTTAATATGCTTCTGTAAATTACATTTACGGTAAATTCCTTTACAAATATACTCTTGTTAAGTATTTTGCCCAAGAGATGCATCAGCATTATATTTATTCATTTATGAAAACATGCGATAAAAAAATAAAATAAGAGATAGAGGCGTTAGCACTGGGAAGCTCTAAGTGTGAACAGTTCTCTTTGCAGACCTCATTAATTTTGTTTAAACTTCCATTTGCAGAAATATCAGGAGATATAAGTTCTACTCATGCTGAGTCAGTGGACTCATTAGCATAAGTAATTGCAGAATTATTCCTCCAGGCTTAGCACCCCTGGGCTGTACTGCCTGTCCAGAGCTGTTAATATAGCAATGTAGGGATAGACATGATGGATCTCATGGTTCTGCTGAGTGATTTCTGAGCATTAAGATGGAAAGCCTGAAAAAGTTTTTTGAGTATATTGGACATGTTGAATCATAATGAGATGTTCATAGACAGTTACTTGACAGCAAACTTTGGCAATGCCGACAAAAGTGTAGTAAAATGATAAAAAGTCTTGATGTCTGATGTCTCTTGACAGCCATATGTGATGATGCTAAAAAGCTGAGTTGGAATAATCATGAATATTGTGTGAGCACAAATGAGGTAATAGTAACAGAATATGAGTACAGTGCTCCCTCAAATTACATTGCTATCTATTCCAGTAAAAAGCCATTCTAGCTTGAGCAAGCCTAGATCTTTTATGCATGATTCCTTGGAAAAATACAATATAGTGCTAAAGTTAACAATATATAACCTAAAATAGGAATAAAGAAATTGAGTTTTAAAATGTTTTCTGGAGCTTAACCTGTCACAACCTAAGATGTATGTTTAATTCATAGGTTGTGTCTTTCCTTCGCTGCAGGTTCACAATCGGAACCCGCATCTTTCTCTGCAATGTCATCCGATTTGATCACCTGACATATGCCACTAACAGTAATGAGTGGATTAGAGATCTGTTCACTGATGTAAACTAGGTAAATCCCACTGTCAATCTCTGACAGTGGAATTAAACTTGCAATGGCAGGAAGCATACAGTTTTCTGCTCCCATTGGCAACTCCATGACATAATCATAGGGTTCCAATTGGATGTTATGACATCTAGGGGTCAGCCGGCCCCTGTAGAACCCTGTGTCTATCATGATGAACGTCATGTGAATGCTGGCTACGAGCTGTCATTCACAAGAGATCAGTATTTCTGTTATACAGCACTACTCAAGCACAAGGTATTGGATGATTACATCTTCAAGTACCCTACGGGGACATGGAAAAACAACAAACAAATGATGTAAATGTGACCCCCCCCACCACAAACTCTCAAATCACACCCCTTTTGCCCCATTGAAAATAAAATAGTTAAAAAATTAAAAAGCACATATTTTTGGTATTGCTGTGTTCAGAAATGTATGATCTACCAAAATATAAAATAGATTAATCTGATTGATAAGCAGGGTAACAAAAAAAAAATAAGAAATTGCAATAAGGAGCAAACAAAACATCACATCTACCCAAAAACTGTTTGTGTCAAAATGCCAGCTCAGAATGCAAAAGTAAGCTATCACACAGCCCCATATCCTGAAAAATATAAATTACTGCAAGGAATTAAAGCTCCTACGATTTCACATATATGCTCTGTTTAACAAAGCTACTGAGTCCTAGTAGACCCAGATCATTTCAGCCAGCCAGTGGTGCACTTATGATGAGATGACCTGAGTGTGTTGCCTAAGGGGGTACTTTATGCAGAGATATAGTATGGGGGAGATACTATGGAAAGGGGATATTTTGGGGAAGGGGCATTATGGAAAGGAGCAGTTGGTGGGGGGTTATTTTGTGCATTAAGCATTGTGAGGCACAATTATTTATTTAGGGGCAGAGCATGGGATATATATATTTTGGGGGCATTGTAATGATACTTTTTATTTTTAAGGGCACTGTGTGGGGAAATGCTGCTGAAAATGGGGAAAAAGGAATTCTTGAGAGAAAAGCTGTGAGTGAAATTTCATCATGGCGTCGGATCTACATGGAGACAAAAGGGAAAAGAACAACTCCAATCCAGCAAGATGTCCTCTATAAGGTATCTGGGTGTAAATGTGTATTTGTCATACTAATTCTCATTAGTCCTCTGGTTCCTGTATGGTCAGTTTGATAATGACTCATAATAACACCCATCATCTCCTTACCTTTGTTAAAAATTTACTAGGAATTGTAGCTTCTATTAACAACTGCTTCTGATCCCACTTGATTTTCCCAGTAAAATAAAAGACCCTGTACTCACCTTCCATGCCGTTCCTGTTCCAGTTCTGTCAGTAACAACAGTTCAGGGCTCACCTGACATTGTAAGTCACACGAACTGTGTCCAAACACCGCCAGCTCATCTCCCCGCCTTCATATCAAATGAACAATCAGCAGAACATGACGAGTGGCTAGCGCTCACTTCCTGTGGATTGTTCAGTTAGTGTGAAGGCAGGGAGAAAAGCTGGCGGTGATTGGATGTGGAGCTCACAACGATGTCACTACTTCACATGAGCCCCAAACCGCAATAACTGACAGCTCTGGAACAGTAGCTTCATAAAACCCTCGCACATGGAAAAAAATAGAAGGAAGTCCCAAAATTGCTTGATAGTGTAGTTTATTGAGATATAATAGTAATTACTGAAAATGCGTTTATCAATTGTTTCAAACAAGTATCACAGTAACGTTTCGGCACTTTTACAAAAATGTGCCTTCTTCAGACATGGATTTTATCTAAATTCATAACAGAAACAAAGAAATCAATCACTGCAACAATATACATACAAAACAAGACAATTTATGCATGAGACATTAAGGTATCGTATTCCAGACATATCGATAACAATGAAAAAAAGAAAGGCATTGTAAGTATCACATTGAATATAACAATCAATATCTCCCAGGATATATCTAATTTAAAGATATATACCTGTTTTAACGTATTGTGTTCAAAAAACAGGAGCATACGCATATCAGACTAGTATCTGTATAGAAAAAAGGAAAACAACCATTATAATCAATAAATTAAAGATTAGAGGAAATATTCATCACTGTATAGGTCCTAGGACAGGGCTAGAAGGATAAACGAAAAAAATGGGGGAATAAAGAAAGAAAGAAATTAGCAACATTGTGACAAAAGTTAAATAGTCAGGGTGTAGGACCATTTAAATGAGAAGAGATCATATTTTAAGACTGGACCGGAGTAAAACCCCCATGAAAATTGGGAAAACACATCATATTGTAAAAGGAATATCTGATAAAGAGAAATATATCTCATACACCTGATTTCCTTCAAATAAAATGTTCCATAAACAGAAATTGATAATAATCATATGGGTAATATATCTACATATCATAGCAGAATCATAAGTCCAATTACCTCAATATTTGGCAATATGTAGCAAAATCCTCAAAAACCAGTCTGGCACTTGATCCAATAGACATCAAATGGCTTCTATATTATAACATAAATATCATTAAACTGTGGATAAATCCTAATGGAAACACTTCAAAAGATTTATACTAAGACCACTTGTAATAGGTCATTATTACCTGACCGGTGTAAAGGTATCAAAGAAACTATCAAACTGTATCAGATACGAGGCTATACTGAGCCCTAAGGAACAAATGAGAGGTAAAGATCAAATCATAGTCTTATCCTATGTGTCAATGAGGGAAAAGGCACCTAATTACCTGCTAGGTAAACTGCCCATCGAGAAAACCTGCAATGTATAGCCCTAAGTTACTCAACAATGATCAATGCAGAAACATACAATATAATCGCTAGTGTAATCGCTAGCTCAAATCGCTACCATAGTCTACTCACTCGCGTGTCTGGATAACGATCCCGCAGATATCGCACCACCAACAGAAGCATAGGGACGACTGATCAGCGCCATGTTATAGTGTGAGGAGGCGTGACGCTAGTCAATCGCGTCACGTGACCCCGGAAGAACGGCATTACGTGAATCGTATGGGGCCATGCGCGGCTGCCTGCTTCCGCTATTTGGAACGCAGGAGACCGCGGCCCGACACGCATGGCGCGCATGCGCACTCTGTAAAATCCAAGAAAAGAGTGAGAGAAAGAGGAAAGGGGGAGAAAACAAGGAAAAAAATGCATTTTAAACTCATGCACTCTCATAGACACTAGGTAGCATGTAGATGAGCCTCATTGGAAACCAGGCAGTGCAGGAAATTTGTAGAAATAATTCATATAGGTACCCAGAATATCTGAAAAAGAAATATACATAGACATATTACTTATGGTAGTAACCAGAGATAAAATTACAGTAAATAAGGATACAGAAATGGTTCGGTTTTAAAACTTAGCAACTGGGAAGATACTCAAGGTAAACCAGAATGAGACATATATATAATATAAAGAATTCAGACATATACCTCATACTCCCTGTTGAGACCAAGGGGTCCTAGTGTCTGTAATTGGAATATCCAATACGACTCCCTTTCTTTAAGGCGGCGAATTCTGTCCCCCCCTCTACGTGCTAGGGGAACATGCTCAATGATTTGAAACCTTAACTGGGCAATAGTGTGTCCCTTAGATACAAAATGATGTGGGAGTGGCAACAAGGTGTTCTTACACCTTATTGTAGATTTGTGTTTACTGATTCTGTCTCGGATATGTTGGGTGATCTCCCCAACATATCCGAGACCGCATGGACACTTAATTAGGTATACCACAAAGGACGTAGCACAGGAAAAATAATCACGAATATAGAAAATCTTGCCAGATCGTGGATGAGAAAAGGAATTCCCTTTGACCATGTGTGAACACTGCATACAACCAAGACAGGGAAAATTTCCCTGTCTTGGTGTACTGAGAAATGACTGTCTACTCTTTTTCGCAATTGATCCAACGTCAGCTCGTACCAATTTATCTTTTAAATTAGGTGCCCGTTTATTACAGGATAACGGAAGATTCTGAAATTCCTCTATCTCTGGGTAAGATCTGGTTAAGATAGACCAATGTTGTTTAATCACAGATTTTATCATCGGATGAAAAGGATGATAAATACTGACAAATGGTACTCTCTTAGGTTTAATAGTAGGTCCCTGCGTAACCTGTGGTGCCCTAACGGAGGACAGTTTTTTTGGATAGCCTCTCGCTATAAATTTATTGGTCATATCATCATGCCTTTCTTTTCGTTTTAAAGGGTCAGAGACGATCCTCGCCACCCTCATGTGTTGGGAATGTGGTAATGCTTTTTTTATGTGAGACGGATGACAGCTGCTAAAACTTAGCAGACTGTTACGATCCGTCTGTTTGGTAAACAAATCAATGCTAATGTGTCCCAAATCATCCTTCTCAACAAGGGTATCAAGGTAATTGATGCTTTTCGTATTTGAATTAATCGTAAACTTCAAACCATCTTGAAACGTATTCAAGGTTTCAAAAAAGGAGTTGAGGTCATAGCTAGAGCCGGTCCAAACCAAAAAAATGTCGTCTATGAATCTTCTCCATAATCTGACGTAGGAGATAACATATGTATTGTTCCAAATAAACTTCTCCTCAAAATGCGCCATGAAAATGTTGGCGTAGGGGGGCGCCACGTTCGAACCCATAGCGGTCCCCCTACGCTGAACATAATAATGGTCTTGGAAAGGAAATAGTTATTCTCAAGTAATATCTTGAGAGAATCGGTACAGAAGTCCTTCATAGTGTCACTAAAGGAAGTTTTTTGATCAAGAAACCATTCAACAGCTGAAATCCCATCTCTGTGTTTGATACTTGTATAGAGACTACTTACATCTAACGTCACAAGTAGACTATTAGGAGGAATATCTCCGATCAATCTAATCTCCTGTAGAAAATGTGAGGTATCCTTGATAAAAGACGAGATGCTTGGCACAAGAGGGGACAAAATTTTATCCAACATAATGGATAAAGGTGATAACATCGAATCAGTAGACGCTACTATGGGCCTACCTGGCGGATGGGTAGGGTTTTTGTGGATTTTGGGCAAGGTATATAGAACCGGTGTAACCGGGTTAGGATGATTCAAATATTCTGCCAATTTAGAATCAATAATACCATATTGCAGGTATTTGTCTATATGTCTCATAATAATATTACGAATTCTGGAAGATGGATCTGAGAAGACCCTCTCATATGTATCCTGATCACCTAATTGGCTTAAGATTTCATCAATGTAATATTTCCTATCCAAAACCACAATTGCCCCACCCTTATCAGCAGGTTTAATGATTATTCTTTTATTCGCACTCAAATCTTGCAACGCTCTGATTTCTAAAGTAGATAAATTCTTCCTATTATGTAATTGACCCCACTCATTTTTAAGCATGATCTCCTTAATATCGCGTGCTACTAGTGACGTAAAAGTCTCAATAGGATGGTAACTCTTCGGGGGATAAAAGGAGCTAGGAAGGCGAAGATTCAACTCTTTTAACATGAAAATATCATTATTAGGAGGAGAAGAAGCTTGAGGGGTGAGGGCATCATCCTTAAAATGTACTTTTAAACGTAGTGTCCTAAAGAAACGTTTCAGCTCCTGGTCTAAACCATGGCCGTTAAATGCTGGTGTGGGACAAAACGACAACCCCTTCTGTAGTACTTCGTTTTCAACAGGCGATAATGTATAAGAAGAAATATTTACCACCAAGTTGGTATCTGGGAGCACAACTGCATCGGGTGGCGACCTCCCCCGTGACCTCTTCCCCCGCTGTGTCTTCCTTGGTAGTTGCGCCGAGCTCCTAAAAAACGAGGATACTGGGGATATGAATAGAACAGTCCAGATTCACTCTCCAGGCTACTGCCTGAGCCAAAAGGATCTTGTTGTGGATAATACCATCCAGGTTGTTCCGGGTTCTGCCATCGGTGTAGTCCTCTTGGTCTCTGAGAAACTTCTTCTTCTTCCTCTCCTGAACAGTTTTCTTGAAATCTGAAATAATCTTATTAGTCTTACTTTTGACACCACTGAATTCTGACACCGAAAGAGACTCTTTGAGTTTCTCCTCGGATGTCTTTATTGTGTCTTTTAATGTTACCAATTCGGATTGTAGAAAGTCAATAGTGAGAGTCATCAAGTCTGAAGAACACTTATTTAGGATACTTTCGTACCTGTCACAATATTCTTGATTGTCTGCAAATAATGTTGGTCGTAGACCCACTCTCAGGCAACTTGGTATCCTCTTCACCTTATGATATTCAACTAATGTCACCAAGTGCAAATCAAGTGCTGTTTGTCTTCGTAGTAGTTTTTCATACTCTTTATTCTGGTTGTCTTCTACTGTTGTAGTTAGGAACTGGTTGGAAGACGTATTCACACGGCCCATAATGGCCGTGGTTTCAGTGTCATCATATGAAAAAGTCGAATATGCCATTATAGATAGATCAAGAGAAATTAAAAAATGAAAAAACGGAGCACAAGTCAAAAATATGTATATGATTAGACAACTATAAGGCTTGGCTCAACGTTATATAAATAAATACACACCAGTGCGTAAGGGTAAATTTATATACTGTAGCTTCATAAAACCCTCGCACACAGTAAAAATTAGAAGGAAGTCCCAAAATTGCTTGATAGTGTAGTTTATTGAGATATAATAGTAATTACTGAAAATGCGTTTATCAATTGTTTCAAACAAGTATCACAGTAACGTTTCGGCACTTTTACAAAAATGTGCCTTCTTCAGACATGGATTTTATCTAAATTCATAACAGAAACAAAGAAATCAATCACTGCAACAATATACATACAATACAAGACAATTTATGTATGAGACATTAAGGTATCGTATTCCAGACATATCGATAACAATGAAAAAAAGAAAGGCATTGTAAGTATCACATTGAATATAACAATCAATATCTCCCAGGATATATCTAATTTAAAGATATATACCTGTTTTAACGTATTGTGTTAAAAAAACAGGAGCATACGCATATCAGACTAGTATCTGTATAGAAAAAAGGAAAAGAACCATTATAATCTATAAATCAAAGATTAGAGGAAATATTCATCACTATATAGCTCCTAGGACAGGGCTAGAAGGATAAACGAAAAAAAGGGGGAATAAATAAAGAAAGAAATTAGCAAAATTGTGACAAAAGTTAAATAGTCAGGCTCTGGAACAGTGTCAGCATGAGAGGCACAAGGTTTTATTATTTTACTGAGAGAAACAAGTGGAATCAGAAGTGGTTGTCCTAGTAGTGGAAAACACCTTTAATAAATAAAGTCACTATAGTAATATTCTCCCAATTCATTAATAGGTGCACAGCACTTAATAAATTAGGGATATTTCAAGCCCCATGAGCCTCCAGCACAAATGTACACAGGCATGTATATACACATAGAACATACACATTGAATATGATGTGTAAATATACATATAACGTGCATGTTCTCTTTGTATACAGTTGTGGCGAAAAGTATTGACACCCCTGCAATTCTGTCAGATAATACTCAGTTTCTTCCTGAAAATGATTGCAATCACAAATTCTTTGGTATTATTATCTTCATTTAATTTGTCTTCAATGAAAAAACACGAAAGAGAATGAAGCAAAAAGCAAAACATTGATCATTTCACACAAAACTCCCAAAATGGGCCAGACAAAAGTATTGGCACCCTCAGCCTAATACTTGGTTACACAACCTTTAGCCAAAATAACTATGATCAGCCGCTTCCGGTAACCATCAGTGAGTTTCTTACAATGCTCTGCTGGAATTTTAGACCATTCTTCTTTGGCATACTGCTCCAGGTCCCCGATATTTGAAGGGTGCCTTCTCCAAACTGCCATTTTTAGATCTCTCCACAGGTGTTCTGTGGGATTCAGGTCTGGACTCATTACTGGCCACCTTAGAAGTCTCCAGTGCTTTCTCAAACCATTTTCTAGTGCTTTTTGAAGTGTGTTTTGGGTCATTATCCTGCTGGAAGACCCATGTCCTCTGAGGGAGACCCAGCTTTCTCACACTGGGCCCCACATTATGCTGCAAAATTTGTTGGTAGTCTTCAGACTTCATAATGCCATGCACACGGTCAAGCAGTCCAGTGCCAGAGGCAGCAAAGCAACCCCAAAACATCAGGGAACCTCCGCCATGTTTGACTGTAGGGACCGTGTTCTTTTCTTTGAATGCCTCTTTTTTTTTTCTCCTGTAAACTGTATGTTGATGCCTTTGCCCAAAAAGCTCTACTTTTGTCTCATCTGACCAGAGAACATTCTTCCAAAACGTTTTAGGCTTTCTCAGGTAAGTTTTGGCAAACTCCAACCTGGCTTTTTTATGTCTCGGGGTAAGAAGTGGGGTCTTCCTGGGTATCCTACCATACAGTCCCTTTTCATTCAGACGCTGATGTATAGTACGGGTTGACACTGTGGTACCCTCGGACTGCAGGGCAGCTTGAACTTGTTTGGATATTAGTCGAGATTCTTTATCCACCATCCACACAATCTTGATTTGAAATCTCTCGTCAATTTTTTCTTTTCCGTCCACATCTAGGGAGGTTAGCCACAGTGCCATGGGCTTTAAACTTCTTGATGACACTGCGCATGGTAGACACAGGAACATTCAGGTCTTTGGAGATGGACTTGTAGACTTGAGATTGCTCATGCTTCCTCACAATTTGGTTTCTCAAGTCCTCAGACAGTTCTTTGGTCTTCTTTCTTTTCTCCAAGCTCAATTTGGTACACACAAGGACACAGGACAGAGGTTGAGGCAACTTTAATCCATGTCAACTGGCTGCAAGTGTGATTTAGTTATTGCCAACTGTTAGGTGCCACAGGTAACTTACAGGTGCTGTTAATTACACAAATTAGAGAAACATCACATGATTTTTCTAACTGTGCCAATACTTTTGTCCTCCACCTTTTTTATGTTTGGTGTGGAATTATATCTAATTTAGCTTTAGGACAATTCTTTTTGTGTTTTTTCATTGAAGACAAATTAAATGAAGATAATAACACCAAAGAATTTGTGATTGCAATCATTTTCAGGAAGAAAACTGAGTATTATCTTACAGAATTGCAGGGGTATCAATACTTTTGGACACAACTGTATATTTGTGTGTGTACATTTGTGCTTGCAGGGCTGCAACTACGAATTTCAGGGCCCCTGACTACCAAAATTTTGGGTCCTTCCTGAGACACTTCCCAGCCTCCACCCATGCTGTGCCTCCACCCATGCTCCGCCTCCACCCAAGCATGCATTATATTTAAAGTGAAAAATTGGAACAGCATCAAAATTGACTTCAATTTATTTGCAAAGCTTTCCCAACCAGTAATCCAGATGGTTCCTTACAATAGAGTAAAAAAAGAAAAAACAGCACAAAAAAAATTGAAAAAATGGATTTTGTTGACCAATGCGTGGCCACGCCATTGGGCAATAAAGTCCACATTTTTCTATATTTTTGTGCTGTTTTTCCTTTTTTTACACTCCCTCCATTATACAACTCCTGGCAAAAATTATGGAATCATCTGGCTCGGAGGATGTCCATTCAGTTGTTTAACACTAGAACTACTGGAGGGGTCATTTTGACCTTTTTGCTATTTCTTTTTCCTATAATTTCTAAAATTTGAACAAATGAGTTCTGAGTTTTTGTGACTTTTATTTATTCATAGTAGTGTATATTTTAGGACACAAAAATGAATTGTAACTTTTTCAGGGGCCCGGATTTTACAATTCATACCTATAAGTACTGAAGGGGTTAATTTAACCCCATACATAAAAGTAGTAGTAGGAAAGTCACCTAATATTACAGAGTACAGAAAATCACAGTGCTTCTCCCTAGTTGTAGAGTGTAATTGGAAACGACAAGAAAAAAAAAACGGAAATGGTAACATTTTTGTAATGTACTTGATTTAGAAGCTATATAAACGCAACAATACTTTATAAAACAGCAACTGGGAGTAAAATTAGCATACGGGAGTTCATTCTTAAGCTGGCATTAGACCTTCGTAAGAATTATTTGGAATCAAGAAGTGGCCCATCATCCGCAATGTCTGAACCACAAACAAAAGGACAAGAAATCCACAAGTGTCGAAAATGTGGAGTTGGAAGATGCAACGAAAACAAAACAACTAAAACTTGCGCAAGCTGTAACAAACCAGTGTGTGAAAAATGCACTGGGAAAGTGGAAGAAAGTACTGTTTGTGTTAACTGTTGGACACCGCATGCTATGACCATGTAAAAGGAAAATGTGTTTAAACTGCTGTACTTGATCTTAACACTGTTCCTACTAAGTTAAAATAAATGTTCTTTAATTTGTTGGCAACAAAAAAGTTATTTTTACTCCAGAGTCAGTACTTTTGAATGGGGGTCAAAATGACCCCTAATGGTAGTTATAGGTATTATGAAACATGCGGTAGTTCTAGTGTTAATTTTGCAGAGGAAAAAACAGATCACAGACATGGCACAAAACTAAAGTCATTTCAAATGGCAACTCTGTGCCTTGAAGAAACACTAAAAGAAACCTTGAAAAAATAAATGTGCTAGACAGTAACGGTTACGTTTGTAAACCAAGCAGGGGGAAAAAGTATGGAATCACTCAATTCTGAGGAAAAAATGATGGAATCACCCTGTAAATTTTCATTCCCAAAAGTAACACCTGCATCAAATTAGATCTGCTCATTAGTCTGCATCTAAAAAGGAGTGATCACACCTTGGACAGCTGTATGGAAATACGAAGGGGAATCGGGCACTGATCTATTGGCGATTCACGGTTCTGGTTCACCAGGGTGGTGTAATCCTCTTCTTGTGGTGCTCAGCTAGAAACCTTGGAGAGCTGTTGCACCAAGTGGACTGACATAAATCATGGCTGCAACACGAGAGATGTCAATTGAAACAAAGGAGAGGATGATCAAACTTTTAAAAGAGGGTAAATCAACACGCAATGTTGCAAAAGATATGGTTGTTCACAGTCAGCTGTATCTAAAATCTGGTCTCAATACAAACAACATGGTAAGGTTGTTAAAGGGAAGCATACTGGTAGACCAAGGAAGGCATCAAAGCGTCAAGACGGGAAACTTAAAGCAATATGGCTAGGGTCACACTTGATAAGGTAATTGTGGTTCCCGCATCCGGATTTGGATGCGGGAACCGCAATTGCCATCACACATAATTTTGACACAAAATGTGTCTGACAAACCACAATGCGGTAAACGGATTGCTCAGGATGTGTAATCCGGAGCAATCCGGTTACCGTCTGCTTTGTTCATCCCTGCTGCTGCAGGGATGAACAAATGGTTAAATAATATGAATCCATGTGGGCAACAAGTCTCTAGGGGGTGACCACCCCCTAGAGACATGCTGTCCACACAGGATGGCAATTCAGGGGTTAACTTAACTAGATCTAATGTACAGTAGTTCTATGGATGTACGGTGCCTACAGAACTACTGTATTAGCGATCAGGACCCTGGAGAGCAGCCACTATCCTACGCAAATTGCGTAAGCACCAAAGACTGCTCCTCATTGAGGATGCTGTACTGTAAAATGCTTACGCAAATTGTGTAGGCTACTGGTGCTGATGCAGGAGCCGGCGGGTTTTAATAGAATAAATAGAAGTCAACAATAGTGGCGATGGGGTTAACAGTTAAGTTAACCCCTGACATACCGTCCTGTGTGGACAGCATGTCTCTGCGGGATCGACACCCCCTAGAGACATGTTGCCCACATGGATTCATATTATTTAACCCTTTGTTCATCCCTGCGGCAGCAGGGATGAACAAAGCCGCCGGCTGCCGCAGGCATTCACATATGCCTTGTGGCAGCCGCATGGGCTCCCATAGGAGCCCATTATAACAAAAAGGCTGAGTAACTGCTGCGAAAAATGCAGCCTGCAAAACTTTTCACGCAAGCTGCAAATCCGGAGCCGTTAACCGGATTGCATGTAGTGCAATACAGTTAACATAATGTGCTCCTATGGGCAGCGGTTCCTGATCCGGTTTTGAGCTTTTGACAGCTCAAAACCAGATCAGGATTTCAAAAATCTGCGGCAAGTGTGACCCTAGCCTATGTCTCCAAAACAGGAAATGCACAACAAAACAAATGAGGAGCGAATGTGAGGAAACTGGAGTCAATGTCTGTGACCGAACTGTAAGAAACCGCCTAAAGGAAATGGGATTTACATACAGGTAAGCTAAGTAAAAGCCATCATTAACACCTCAAGAGAAAAAAACAAGGTTACAATGGGCTAAGGAAAAGCAATCGTGGACTGTGGATGACTGGATGAAAGTCATATTCAGTGATGAATCGCAAATCTGCATTGGGCAAGGTGATGATGCTGGAACTTTTGTTTGATGTCGTTCCAATGAGATTTATAAAGATGACTGCCTGAAGAGAAGAATCACATCTCCACAGTCATTGATGATATAGGGCTGCATGTCAAGTAAAGGCACTGGGGAAATGGCTGTCATTACATCTTCAATAAATGCCCAAGTGTGCATTGATATTTTGGACACTTTTCTTATTCCATCAATTGAAAGGATGTTTATTAAGATGAAAATACATCCTGCCATAGAGCAAAAACTGTGAAAACCTTCCTTGAAAGAAATGATGGGAGTGCTGGTGTCTCACGGTCCGCGCTGCTTCAGGGTTAAATAAACTCACCAAAGAGCCAAAACGATTTCTATCCTTTTATTCCTCCTCTCTCCTACACGTTTCAGCGCCTATCCTGGCACCTTCATCAGGACATACCAGGATAGGCGCTGAAACGCGTAGGAGAGAGGAGGAATAAAAGGATGGAAATCGTTTTGGCTCTTTGGTGAGTTTATTTAACCCTGAAGCAGCGCGGACCGTGAGACACCAGCACTCCCATCATTTCTTTGATACATACCACTATCCAGTGGTTGGTGGAGGTCCTGCAGCAGCTGGAACATCGTTTCCAAAAACGCCTTCAAACCAGTTGTGGGGATCACAACTGGACCAGGTGAGCAGCTTCACAGCACCACCACTGTATATAAGTGTCACTAGTGATAGGGCACTATTGCGCCTCTTGTCCCCCTCCCTATTTTATCTTTCCTTGAAAGAAGACACATAAGGTCAATGTCATGGCCTGCAAATAGTCCAGATCTCAATCCAATCGAAAATCTTTGGTGAAGAAATTGGTCCATGACTAGGCTCCAACCTGCAAAGCTGATCTGGCAACCGCAATCAGAGAAAGTTGGAGCCAGATTGATGATGAGTACTGTTTGTCACTCATTAAGTCAGAGCCTGCACGCTGTTATAAAAGCCAGAGGTGGTGCAAAAAACACTAGCAATGTATTTGAGTGTTGCTTTGTTTGTTTGTTTGTCATGATTCCATAATTTTTTCCTCACAATTGAGTGAGTCCATAATTTTTCCCCTACTGGCTAGCACATTTTTTTTCATGATTTCTTTTAGTGTTTCTTCAATCCAGAGTTTTGTGCCATGTCTGTGATCTGCTTTTACTCCGTATACTATAATGCATAATAACATGTTCTTTATTCATGGAATTCATCTATATAGAAGAGCATCACATGCACGACAGTGATCCAAAACATCTGACATTAGAGCTGGGGCTGCAATGCTTCCATTGAGCTGAATTAGTGGCTAATTATAATCAGTGGTGATTAGTGCTTATTTACACTTTTAGTTATATTATATAAAGGACTATTGGGCTGAATTATAATATATAGATGACTATGGGCTATATTATATTATATTGGGGACTGTTGAGGTGCATTATACTATATAGTGGACTATGGGGGCGCAATATACTATATGGTGGACTATGGGGGTGCATTATAATACATGGAGGGCTATAGTGGTGCATTAAAATATATGGAGGGCTATTGGGGTGCGTTAGAATGTATGAAGGATTATGGGGTGCATTATAAGGGACGTTGGAGGTGCAATACACTATATGAAGGACTATGGGGCTGCATTATAATATATAGATGACTATGAATGGTACTTTAAAGTGTATGGAAGGCAATAGTTGGTAGATTATACTATATGAAGGATCAATGAGTGCATTATAATATATGGAGAGCTATGGGGGTGCATTATACTATATGGAGGATATATAGATGAGGCATTATAATATACTAGATGGCGGCCCGATTCTAAAGAATCGGGTAGTCTAGAATCCATATATAGTTTATTTACTAATAGTTAGGGGAGTGCGGTGAAATTAATTGTGTGTATATACAGGTGGCTCAGTGGGTAGCAGAGTATACGGTGGCTCAGTGGTTAGCACTGCGCGGTGGCTCAGTGGTTAGCACTGCGCGGTGGCTCAGTGGTTAGCACTGTGCGGTGGCTCAATGGTTAGCACTGCACGGTGGCTCAGTGGTTAGCACTGCGCGGTGGCTCAGTGGTTAGCACTGCGCGGTGGCTCGGTGGTTAGCACTGCGCGGTGGCTCAGTGGTTAGCACTGCGCTGTGGCTCAGTGGTTAGCACTGCGCGGTGGCTCACTGGTTAGCACTGCGCGGTGGCTCACTGGTTAGCACTGCGCGGTGGCTAAGTGGTTAGCACTGGGCGGTGGCTCAGTGGTTAGAACTGCGTGGTTGCTCAGCGGTTAGCAGTGAGTGCGGTGGCTCAGTGGTTGGCAGTGAGAGCGGTGGCTCAGTGGTTAGCAGTGAGTGCCGTGGCTCAGTGGTTAGCAGTGAGTGCGGTGAGATTGGTCAGCGCAGCACCGTGGGCAGAGTGGTCAGCGCAGCGCCGTGGGCAGAGTGGTCAGCGCAGCGCCGTGGACAGAGTGGTCAGCGCAGCGCCGTGGGCAGAGTGGTCAGCGCAGCGCCGTGGGCAGAGTGGTCAGCGCAGCGCCGTGGGCAGAGTGGTCAGCGCAGCGCCGTGGGCAGAGTGGTTAGCACACACATACACACACACATACACACACTCCGCTATACTTACCACCGACCCTGCGTCTTCCCCTCCGCCTGGATCCTTAGTCAACATGTCGCCGCCCCTGGACGACTGGATATAATATGTCGTCCGGGTAGTTTGGTGAGACATCTTGGACGCTACATTGGATCCAGTTGTTCGGGGGCGGTGACATGTCGACTGAGGATCCAGGCAGCGGATGCAGGGCCTGTGGTAAGTATAGCGGAGTGTGTGTGTGTGTATGTGTGTGTACAAAGTGAGGGAAGTGCAGACACAGTGACGGAAGTGCCTACATACTCACATATATACACATACTGTACATTGCATATGGAGGGGTGAGGAGAGCGGAGGCTGGAGGGGTGAGGAGGGGTGAGGAGAGCGGAGGCTGGAGAGGTGAGGAGAGCAGAGGCTGGAGGGGTGAGAAGGGGTGAGGAGAGTGGAGGCTGGAGGAGTGAAGAGGGGTGAGGAGAGGGGAGGCTGGAGGGGTGAGGAGGGCAGAGGACAGGGGTGGCTGGAGGGCAGAGGACAGGGGAGGCTGGAGGGCAGAGGACAGGGGAGGCTGGAGGGCAGAGGACAGGGGAGGCTGGAGGGCAGAGGACAGGGGAGGCTGGAGGGCAGAGGACAGGGGAGGCTGGAGGGCAGAGGCTGGAGGGCAGAGGCTGGAGGGGAGAGGCTGGAGGGCAGAGGCTGGAGGGGAGAGGCTGGAGGGGAGAGGCTGGAGGGGAAAGGCTGGAGGGCAGAGGCTGGAGGGGAGAGGCTGGAGGGCAGAGGCTGGAGGGGAGAGGCTGGAGGGGAGAGGCTGGAGGGCAGAGGCTGGAGGGCAGAGGCTGAAGGGGAGAGGCTGGAGGGGAGAGGCTGGAGGGATGAGGCTGGAGGGATGAGGCTGGAGGGGAGAGGCTGGAAGGGAGAGGCTGGAGGGGAGAGGCTGGAGGGCTGAGTCTGGAGGGGAGAGGCTGGAGGGCAGAGGCTGGAGGGCAGAGGCTGGAGGGGAGAGGTTGGAGGGCAGAGGCTGGAGAGCAGAGGCTGGAGGGGAGAGGCTGGAGGGCAGAGACTGGAGGGCAGAGGCTGGAGGGCAGAGGCTGGAGTGGAGAGGCTGGAGGGCAGAGGCTGGAGGGCAGAGGCTGGAGGGGAGAGGCTGGAGGGGAGAGGCTGCACGGAGGAAGACCGGAACTTCCAAGAGTGGAACGTTCCTCCGCCGGTCCGTTTAGCCGCAGGGACGAAGGCCGGAACTTCCGAGAGCGGAATGTTCCTCCGCCGGTCCCTGTAGCTGGGCGGCCCGGCTACCCCGCACTGGTGACGTCGCCACCATGGTCCAGAGGCCATCACGGAAGTAACCTTCGGGTTTTCCGGAAGTGGCCTTAGGGTTTTATATTATAGATTGAGGACTATTGGGGTGCATTATGCTATATGGAGGACTATGGTGATATATTATGCTACATGGATGACTTTGGAGGTGCATTATACACTGTGTGCAGAATTATTAGGCAAGTTGTACTTTAGAGGATTATTTTTATTATTGATCAACAACTATGTTCTCAATCAACCCAAAAGTCTCACAAATATCAAAGCTTAATATTTTTGGAAGTTGGAGTGGGTTATTTTAGATTTGGCTATTTTAGGAGGATATCTGATTGTGCAGGTAACTATTACTGTGCAGAATTATTAGGCAACTTAATAAAAACCAAATATATTTCCATCTCACTTGTTTATTTTCACCAGGTAAACTAATATAAATGCACAAAATTTAGAAAAATACATTTCTGACACGCAAAAACAAAACACAAAAAAATGAGTGACCAATATAGCCGCCTTTTTTGGTGATGACACTAAACAGCCTTCCATCCATAGAATCTGTCAGTAGCTTGATCTGTTTACGCTCAACATTGCGTGCCGCAGCCACCATGGCCTCCCAGACACTGTTCCGAGAGGTGTACTGTTTTCCCTCCCTGTAGATCTCACATTTTAGGAGGGACCACAGGTTCTCGTTGGGGTTCAGATCAGGTGAACAAGTGGGCCAAGTCATTATTTTTTCTTCTTTTAGACCTTTACTGGCCAGCCACACTGTGGAGTAGTTGGATGCATGTGATGGAGCATTGTCCTGCATGAAAATCTTGTTTTTCTTGAACGATATCAACTTCTTCCTGTACCATTGCTTGAAGAAGTTGTCTTCCAGAAACTGGCAGTAGGTCCGGGAGTTGAGCTTCACTCCATCCTCAACCCGAAAAGGTCCCACAAGTTCATCTTTGATGATACCAGCCCATACCAGTACCGCACTTCCACCTTACTGGCGTCTGAGTCGGAGTGGAGCTCTCTGCTTCTTACTGATCCAGCCTCTGGCCCATCCATCTGGCCCATCAAGAGTCACTCTCATTTCATCAGTTCATAAAACCTTTGAAAAATCAGTCTTAAGATATTTCTTGGCCCAGTCTTGACGTTTTAACTTATGTTTCTTGTTCAAAGGTTGTCGTTTTTCAGCCTTACTTACCTTGGCCATTTCGCTGAGTATAGTACACCTTGTGCTTTTTGATACTACAGTAGCGTTGCAGCTCTAAAATATGGCAAAACTGGTGGCAAATGGCATCTTGACAGCTTCACGCTTGATTTTCCTAAATTCATGGGTAGTTATTTTGCGCCTTTTTTGCCCAACATGCTTCTTTCGACCCTGTTGGGTATCTGCCATGAAACACTTGATTATTCAGTGATCACGCTTCAAAAGTTTGTCAATTTCAAGACTGCTGCATCCCTCTGCAAGGCATCTCATAATTTTGGACTTTTCAGAGCCCGTCAAATCTCTCATCTGACCCATTTTGCCTAAGGAAAGGCATTTTCCTAATAATTAAGCTCACCTTATGTAGGGTGTTGATGTCATTAGATCACACCCCTCCTCATTACAGAGATGCACATCACCTGATTTACTTAATTGGTAGTTGGCTCTCAAGCCTATACAGCTTGGAGTAGGACAACATATATAAAATGTGATCAAAATGTGATCATGTGATCAAAATACTCATTTGCCTAATAATTCTGCACACAGTGTAGTATATGGAGAACTATGGATGATGCATTATAATACAGTATATGGAGTACTATATGGAGTCAATTATACTATATGGAAGGCATTATAATATTTGGACGGCTCTTTTGTGGGCATGGTAATACTTGTATAGCTATGAGGGAGCTTTTCTACTTTTTGGAGGGATACTTAAGAGCTGTGTTGGGGGATATTTTACATTGTGAATGAAAAGTAATGCCTCCACTTTTGTAACTTGGGTTTCGATGGGAATATTTTAATAATTCAAAAGCGGGAATAATACTTAGAATGTGCTCTTTAACTACCAATATTCACTTTTCCACATACGGTAATCACCATAAAATTAGATATACGTCTGCCAATGATAAACAATAGGGATGAGCAAGCATGGTTGCCGCTACTCAGTGCTTGCCCGAGCATCTCAGTACTTGGGGTGCTCAGTGAGCACCGAGTACTGACGAGATGTTTGGGCAGATGCTCATCTCCCTCTCCCTGCATGTTAGTGCTCTTTACAGAGCCAGCCCACATACAGTGATTGGCTGGCACACACTGTAATGACACATCCATGTTGGTTGTGACATTACAGTGATTGGCTGGCCGTACAGCGTCATTAGGTCTATATCAGACCTGACAGCACTGTGCTTGTTCCTCCCTTCGTGTAACATGTTACTTTCACTTTAGCAGTGTGTGCGGCAGCTTCTGGCTGCCTGTATATTCGCTGCTAAAGCAAAATCCAAGTGGAAAAAGAAAAACATACTCGCCTCTCCGCCGACTCCTGGGACACGTCCGATCACTTCAAGGACCTGCCGGTAATCAGCTGAGGCGGTCATCTGACAGCCTCAGCTGTCCCCTCAGATGTCCCGTGGTAGAAAGCCGGCTTGTTCCCCCCCACTCAGTGTCTTCGCTGGTTGCTCTTTTAGGAACGATCAGTTGATGCTGTCAGGTGACAGCATCAGCTGATTACCGGCATATCCTGAAGCCAAGAGGACATGTCTGCATAGAGATGAGTATGTTTTTTTTCTACTGATAAATGCAGCTGATTTTTAAAAGCGATTTAAACAATCAGCTGATGTGTCATCTCATTCAGGTCTTTGAACCTGACATTGATCATCTGATCGGTTTGCCGACAGGCAAACTGATCAGATGATATCAGATCCAGATTGGACGTCGCGGGGCCCTCGACCCAGGACTACGTCAGGGGAGGGGGGAAGTTCATTTCGTTAATAAGGATGTAGTCACTAATTGTGGTGTTTTATTTCCAATAAAAGTATTTTTCTCTGTGTTGTGTTTTTTTTTATCTAATTACTAGAAATTCATGGTGGCCATGTCTAATATTGGCATGACACCATGAATTTTGGGCTTAGGGCCAGCTGATAATACACAGCTGGCCCTAACCCCATTAATACCCAGTGAGCCACCTGGCACCAGGGCCCTGGAAGATCGGATACAGCACCAGAAGATGGCACTTTATGAACGCTCCATTTTCTGCGGCAGCTGCGGACTGCAATTTGCAGCGGATGGGGATCAGAGAGCTTGGGCCACTCTGGCTGCAGATTCCAGCCCCAAGCTGCCTAGTTGTACCTGGCTGGACACAAAAATAAGGTGAAGCCCATGTTGCTTTATTGCTTTGAAATAATGTTGCTTTAATTATTTCATGAAATTCATGAAATATTTGAAAAAAAGAGCTTCTCTATATTTTTGGTTCCCAGCTGAGTACAAATAGGCAGCTGGGGAAGGGGGAAGCCCACACCTTCCTGCTGTACCTGGCTAGCATATCAAAAATATGGCGGAGCTCATATTGATTTTTTTTATTTCAAAATTCATTAAAACATTTTAGGGGTTAAAAATGGATGGGCTCACCCTGCATTTTCTATTGCCAGCTAAGGATACCCAAGCAAGCTACTGGCTGACAACCCCCACTGCTTGGTGTTACCTTCACTGGCAATGGAAAATCCAGGCAACCTCTTTTTTTAAGTTAAAAAAAAAAATAAAATAACGTGGGCTTCGCCATATTTTTGTATGCAACCAGGTATAGCCTAATCAAAAATAAGGAAGCCCTGTTTTTTTAATTATTTCATGAATTTCAACTGGGGGCTTGAATCCTCAGTGTCGGGTGGTGGAAGCTTTCTGGGCCCTCCCCACTGCAAATTGCTGTCCGCAGCCGCCCCACAAAATGGCGCTTCACAGAAGCGCCTTCATTCTGGGCTGTATCCAACTCTTCCAGGGCCCTTGTGCCGGTTGGCTCACTGGGTAATAATAGGGTTGGAGCTAGCTGTGTATTATCAGCTGGCCGCTAAGCCCGAAATTCATGGTGTCATGTCAATTAGACACAGCATCCTTGAATTTCTAGTAATCAGATAAAAAAAACACAACAAAATATTTTTATTAGAAATAAAACACAACGCAATTAGTAACTCCATCTTTTTAGAACAAAAGAACCCCCCCGTCCTCCGACGTAGTCCTTGGGTCGATTGTCCCGCGACGTCCAATCCGGACCCAATATCATCTGATCAGTTTGCCGCCCAGCAAACTGATCAGATGAACAATATCAGGTTCAAGGACCTGAATGAGATGACACATCAGCTGATTGTTTAAAAGCCAGTTAAAGCAAAATAGCTGATGCATCAGTAGAAAAAAAAAAACATACTCCTCTGCAGACACGTCATTCAGCCCATGTTTCTTCATTAATCACACTGCAGCAATCACCTGAATCATTTAAACCGGCTGGGCCGGAAAAAGACGGCTTTTACTGCGGACTTCCCAATCAGCTGATTCTGTCAGGTGACAGCATGAGCTTATTACCGGCAGGTCCTGGAGCCGATCAGACATGTCCCGGGATTCTGTAGGGCAGGTGAGTATGACTATTTTTTTTGTTCACTTGAATTTCACTTTAGCAGCGAATGTACAGGCAGCTAGAAGCTGCCACACACGCTGCAAAGGAAAGTAACATGTCACATGGGGGGAGGAACACAAGATTCTTCCTCCCCTATGTGACAATTATAGGGGTCTTCCCCATGCTGTCCCTTTTCATTTGACCACTGTCTTATACATTTGTGACATTTTTAGGCTTTCTGCAGAGTACAGTGCACCGGAAAAATGCTTGAGTTTCCCATAGGTTAAAATTGGGCTCGGTGCTGGGGTCGAGCACTCAAGCATTTCAATATGATTGACCCGATCATCGAGTACCCGAGCATTTAAGCTGCTCGCCCATCACTAATAAACAAAGTTTTCTGAAGCAGTCACAGAAGAAGACAACACTGTTTCCGCGACCATCCTCTCACAGTTCCTTAAACTTCTTCATTAAATACAATGTTCCCACAGATCTTCTTTCATTCTTGTGAAGAGATGATGGCACCAAATCTGGACTGTATGTATAATGCTGTGCAGTGGTGAGCTTCAGTCTCTGAAGTTCTGCTGTGGTGGCATGACGAAGTGTGTGGTCTGGCATTATCATGCTGCAGAAAACATTTCCCTTTTCCTTTCTTTTTGTTAGTCGTCATTTCAAAGTTCACAGCATTGTGCTGTAAACACTTTGAATTGATTGTTGTTCCATGTTCAAAGAAATCACGATATCACCATCTGCATCCCAAAACACTGATACCATGATTTTTCCAGCAGAGGACTGGGTTTAAATTTTTTTTCCCTCTGGCGAGCCTTTGTGTGAATCTGATTCTCGGATCACTTACACCTATACAAGTCTATGGGTGTTAGTGAAACATGGGACTCGGCAGACATGTGAGTGCAGTGTAATAGATGCAGAGGCCAACAATGGAGGCAATGGAAAGATTAATCCCTCCCTCTCCTCCACAGCTGTGCTCTAATCACAGAATCAGATCACATTCACATGACACTCGGTTCACCTTTCCAGCAGAGCCTGAGCAGAGGGTCTTTAGCATATCACATAGGATACTCTCACAATCCTCACAATCGGATACCAGTGTGACTTTAGCCCAAGTGTCCATTTACATGGTCCGACTGTCAGGAATGTAACCAAAAATTTGTAAACATTTACTGATCTGTGGTGTTTTAATAGTTTGCAGACTCTGGTAAACGATGCACACTGTAAGATCAGTAATATTTTGTTCAATACACATAGGCTGCCAATGCTTTTGAGAATGCTCCTCAATGATAATCTTTTGCATTACACAAAAGATCATTTCACCCAATGAATCAGCATTTTTTGAGTTTCATAATGTATTAATATACACTGCGAAACCCAAATTAAAGTAATCCAAATGTGTTAAAAATAATAAAAATTGAATACTTACCCTCCGCCGACTGGTCGGGGAGCCAAGACATCCACAGGTACTGACTTCCAGGACCTATCAAGATCGGTGTTTGGCTGCTCGCGGTCATGTGATATGCACGTGATATGCACGTCACATATCACATGACCGCGAGCGGCCAATTACAAGGTCTTAGAAGGTCAGTACCCCTGGTTGTGTCAGCTTCTGGTAACCGGAACACCCGGCGGAGGGTAAGTATTCAATTTTTTATTATTTTTAACAGATTTGGATTACTTTAATTTGGGTTTTGCAGTGTATATCAATACACTACGAAACCCAAAAGGTGCTGTCACAGATGTCACACAGTGGAGGATTCTTCCTCCCCTGTGTGGCATCACATCCTGCAGTGCCGGCATATTCCCGCTGGAATTGCGCATTGTCTGAATAGCGATGCATAATTCCAGTGGGGATAATGGGCCCAATGGGAGAAAGCGCAGGCGCAAGTGCATGAAAAATTGACATGGTGATTCTTTTTATGCCTGCGCTTTCTCCCGTAAAAGCGCTGTGTATATTTACGCAGCGTCTGAATGGCAAAAGTGAATTTACATTCATTTTGGCAGCAGACGCACTTGCACTTTTTTTTATAAAGCGTGCACAAAAAAGTGCAAAGTGTGAACATAGCCAAAGTTTGGTTACACACAAAACTGCAATGGACGTGCTGATTTTATTATAATCTTTAAAAGTACAATGCTATCATGGATTTGAGAGTACACTATACCTGGAATAAAGCTAAGTAACCATGATGCTACCTATTTATGTTTGTTGGGTAATCAAAGAGCTATTTTGTGCCATAAGTTCTCCACAGCATATTGATTTGGGTAAGGTATAATGAAATGACACATCGCTTTCTTCGAAGATTAAGTGTCATTCCTGTTTAGTTATAAGTATAGCTATGGATACATTTTCTTTTCCTCCAAGAGGAAACATAGCACTGTAAATCTAATATGTTCATCCATTAAAATGTATAACCACCTACTGAGTAATTTATTGGCATCTATAAGAGTTTTCAGCAGAGAGAAACCCCAGTGACCACCGCGGACATTATTAAATTACTCCTAGAGTTATCCATTTTAATCTCTGAGCATGCTATATGCATCGGAAAATACGTCTCCTAAATTCCCTTGTGGTGCAGGTTTTTAAAGGGTTAAAAAATTCCTCGTGTGCTAGGAGAATTCCTAAATGACATTATCAAAACTGCTGGTTCCCGTAGCTGCCAGTCTGAATAAAAATATTGCACTGCCTCAATGACAGTTACATCTGCTTAAACACAGGATAAAAAAAATCCTACTGTTACATCAAACAAGTTTCCAGTCAAATTAAAAAATGAAACGCTTTCAAATAAATTAATGATAGACTATTCACCTGGTAAGATAATCTAAATGGAGGATATGATAACATGCAATTATAGCAGTTAGCACAGGGTTGAGTTATCTAAGAAACTCCATACGATGCTACCCAGATTAAATCTCTGTTAGGGAGTGAAATTCTGCAAACCAGCTTGTCGTTTATTTGTATTAATATCATATTTAAAGGATTTGTATCACACATTACCTTATATAAGTATACGTTTTCACTTGTTGATGCACACTATCCTCTGATATTTTTTAAAGTGCAATAGTGCTATGGAAGAAATAGAACAAAGAAAACGTGCCATATCAAAACAAATGTATAAATAAAGCCCTGTGAGGCCTGAAGATAAATCCAGAAGCTGGAAATTAATAGCAAAAAAGGGCTCACTAAAGAAAGTCGCTTGGTATAATCATTGCAAGCTTATGGAATGGCATCCGCCCCAATAATTGTTATGGCAAACAGCCTTCGTCAGGGGACCAATGTAGTGAATGAACCAGTAAGTCCAAGGTTTTAAGAGTCCATGGTCACCTGCCTGCCTGCTAGTAGCCACAAGGAAGGAAGAGGCACATAGGGAGGCAGATAGTACCTAGAACCTCAGCCGAAGGAGAAAGACAGCAAGTAAGGCCATATACCCATCCATTATAGCAGTGCTTAGTTCTTCTCAGAATGAGCACATCGCCCAGCTCAGTGAACCAGTACCCTGGATCTGTGGATGATTACAATACCAAGTAAAAGGTAAAGAACATTGACTGTCTTCTTGATTCTTTTTCTGCGACTACCCTGCACCATGGCACTGCTTCCTCCAACCTCTCCAACCTCCACTATGTCCTCTACTCAGTACCTACTACTACTCCCAAGGGGCCTGCTCCTGCTGAGGGGAGTACTCCATCTAGCTGCATATCCCATAGGACCATATATAACCACATATCCCCTGGGATTACTACCTGCAGGGCTGGTCACCTCTGACCAGATACCTCAGCTGGCATCACGACAAACTTTATCCCCTGTAAATATCCCCTTTTACATGTTTGTTCAGGGCCATGGCTTTTGGGGACGCCACCATGTACTATAGACTATTTGCCCCAAATTGTTCGAATACCCCTACCCTACCGACCACGACACATGCGTCAAAGCAATTAACTCTACTGAAGATGAGCAGTTATTTTCTAATTCCCCAACTTCTTAGAATGTTTGTATTTTAATTTGGGGTGAATCACATACCTAAAATCCACTAATTGTCCGGAAAATACAAAAATCGGATTAACAACTCTCCAAGTTCCCATTGGACTCTATTGATCTTATGTTGACCTTTGTCATACAAACACAGCCTTTTTAATATCCAAGTGACCTTAACCTATTTTGCTAGGGGAAAACAGATAAGAATAAATAACAGCCTATTTAACTACTCATATTGGAGCTCATATGCAAGTCCAGAGAGTGGCGTATATTCGCCTGTACACAACATAAGAAAGCAGGCACCTATTTGTGCAACTCATAATGGTGGCGTGGTATGTTCCAGCATGGCTGCGTTCACACCATTATTTATCCAAAGGCAACCAAATCTACAAATTGAAAAGGCATCAACTGCTCCACAAGCAGCTTGACAAAGTGCTAGCTGGTTTAGTTGGTAAACCAGTGGACAAAGATGAGCATACTGTTGTTTTTTAAACACACAATCAGAAAAATATATTTGCGATGGCAATAAAGAAGAAAGAGGAGGTATGCTCTTAGAAGGATGACAATGATGATAGTGGTGATGATGACACTGACCAGGTACTACTTAAATCCTTCCCCATATGTCCAATATCCAGTTTTGCATTACCATTTTTTCTTGTCCTGCCTTTATAAACCATATACTTATTTATTTTGTTTACATAGCCAAAAGAGGGTTTTTTTAGTGCGACAAGTCATACTTCTGAATTACACCATTAGTCATACAACATAGTGTACTGAATAACACTGAAAAAATTCCAACTGCAATCACATTGTGGGAAAAAAAATGCATTTTGGATACTATTTTCTGTAAAATGTTTATGTGGTGCATATTGTGGATTAAAAATGTACCTGCCTGTTCTGCCCGACACCAGTCACCGCCGTTCACTCCCGGCAAAGAGGTCACAGCCCATTTCTGTCAGGGACAGCATGGCAGGGTAAACAGAGTAAGGCTGCATTCACACATTGCGTATTTTGCCGCGTTTTTTTACGCGCGCTTTTCAAAATACGCAATGTGCCTTTTGTCTGCCAGCAAAGTGAATGGGAAATTCACTTTGCAGTGCAGACATTGCGTAAAAATACGCAGTGCGTTTTCCGGGAGAAAACGCAGCTCGGTAAACAATTGATATGTCAATTGTTTACGCAGCTGCTCCTGCGTATTCTCCCAGAGGGGAGGAAGAATCCTGCTTCCTCCTCCCCTCTGTGACAGCTGTGGCCGCCCATTAGATTTCACAGTGTATTAATACACACTGTGAAATCTAAATTAAACAAAAGCAAGTGTCAGAAAAATAAAAAAGAATCAATACTTCACCTGTCCGACGCCTTCTGCCGCTTTGCGATCCCCGGTTCCAAGTGAAATCTCTTCTAACAGGACCTGTGGTGATGTCAGAGGGGCGTTCCCGGGCACTCTCGGTCATGTGATACATATCACATGACCGCGAATACCCAATCAGCGCTGGGAACGCCCCGGGAACGCCCTCCCCCCCTCTGACGTCACCACAGGTCTTTTCAGTACACCTCTAACTTGGAACCGGAGAGCGGAGAGCGGCAGAAGGCACCGGACAGTGGGAGAAGGCACCGGAGAGGTGATGTATTAATTCTTTTTTATTTTACATACATTTGCCTCTGTTTAATTTAGATTTTGCAGTGTATATTAATACACTGGAAAATCTAATGGGGCTGTCACATAGGGGAGGAGGAAGCAGGATTCTTCCTCCCCTCTGTGACATCACTGCACTTTCTGGAGTACAGAAAGCGCAGTGTGTGAAAGCCCCTGCGTATTTTGCTGCGCTTTTTTGCACAGCAAAAAAACGCGGCAAAAAGCGCGCGCAAAAAAGCGCAGCAAAATACGCAAATGTGTGAACGTAGCCTTAAGTGGCTTTTCTGCTCAGCTCTCTGGAAAAGGACACATTGCCAACATCAAGCTGTTTGACAGCCGACTCCTCGCTACCTGATTGGGGGATACGGTTGTCAACCAGTGTGATGTCGGCTATGTGCCTGTTGAAACATTGGAGAAAACGCTCCTCTGTAGTTGTAATATTAGCAGAAGCAGCAAAGAGAAGTCCCACCAGTGACCTTATTTTGGAAACTACTGCACTCGAGGAATTCATCTAGGGGTGTTCTGATGATTTTGAACAAAAAAGCAGAGTTTTATCAGCATTTTCTAACACTGAGCAACAAAACTGATAAATTAAATTTTTCCTCTAAAAATATTTTTACCCCCAATTTTTCATTAACACAATGGATAATTGAGGGAATATTTCACAATCCATTTCTTCTGAGGGCTGAGATATCTGATGTGCAATTGAAAACTAACAGATATACTATAATTAGTTATGAGTGAGTGTAATCGTTACTATTCGCTACTCGAACAGATAGTACGGTATTCACGATACTCATTACTCGGCGAGTATTGCTGGTGCTCATGAGTGATGTGTCGATCGTTATCGATCTGACACATATTGCAGACTCCCTTCAGTACAAAGTGAGCTGGCACCCCAGGGAGAGCAGATTGAATGTTATACTCTCTCTGGGGGGCACAGCAAGGTGTGGTATGCAGTAGAAATGTAAAAAGCCCACCCTCGCCCCCTGTCCTGAAAAGACTTGTTTTATGGCTGTGTGGGCAGAGCCTATCACTAATTGACTAACACTGAACTCGTTATTCGGACAAATATGCGAATATTAAAATTACTCGTTACGAGTATAGCGAGGGCGAATAATTATGCCACTTGCTCATCACTAACTATAATGCATAGTAGTGAAGTAACAAATTTGAGCGTAAGAGGGTACATTTTGCTGAAAGGGTTTTTGAATATTACATTGCATTTTTACAAACAGCCAAAACAGCAAAATCACTCCCAAAGTGACTCCTATTTTGAACCCCTTCACAACCAATCATGTATATGTATGTCATTGATTGTGTCCCTGCCTTTGATTTGGGCTTGAACGTTGAACCTGCATCTTTCCCTGCACATGTCACTGATCTGATATAAATGAAAATGATGATACTGATAAAACTTGTTTACTTATCTGCCTGTGAAATCTGAAAATCACTTAATATTGTATAAATTTAGTCTTTTTGTTTTAGGCTTGAATCTGGAATTACATCGTAAATAATTTTGCTATTTATAGACATATACATTGCATATCTACCAGTGGCATTAAAAATTATGGATATGCTACTGAGCATACAACCATGCACAAGTTATTATACAACAGCGTGCTTTAAAAACCTACAGCAGTCATACACTAAGGCTGGGGTCACATTTGGAATTGCAACTGCGGTTACCGCATCCAGATTTGGATGCGGTAACCGCAATTGCCTTCACACACATTTTAGGAACAAAAGTTGTTCCTAAACCGGAATCCGGCAACCAAATTGCTCTGAATGTGCAATCTGGTTGCCGGATACTTTGTTCATCCTGCTGCCACAGGGATGAACAAAGGGTTAATGTGGTTAAAAGATGTGGGCAACATGTCTGTAGGGAGTGCCCACACTCCCTACAGACATGTTGTCCCATTAGGTGGGCACAGCAAGGGTTAAATGGCATTCATTCTCAGTACGTAAGTGCATACTGTATCTGCTTCAATGCTAATAGCCGCCGCCGAACATTTAGGCTAGGTCACATTTGTTAATGAAATTGCGTTCACCGCATCCAGATCCGGATGTGGTGAACGCAATTGGCTTCCCACACTTTTGCAAGCAAAATGTGTGGCTGAAGCCGCTATCCAGTAACCAGATTGCTCCAGATGTGTAATCCGGAGCAATCCAGTTACCATACAGTTTGCTCATCCCTGCTCCTGCAGGGATGAGCAAACTGTTATCACTGTTAAAAAAGCTTAAATATTAATAACAATTGTGGCCATCATGTCTCTAGGGGTGCCCAACCCCCCCCTAGAGACATGCTACCCACTCGGGTGGGCATGTAATGTGTTAATAAGTCATGTACAGTAAGCCGGCTCCTGTCGGCTTTGTACAATTTTCCGAAATGAAGCCGCAGCTCCCCTGTGAGCTGCACGCATACTATACTAATGTACGTATAGTATGTGCGCTGTCCAAGGTCCTGTACGCATTTACAGTAGATCTATGGGCAGTGCACAGCCATAGATCTACTGTAAAAGCCTACACGACCTTGGACAGCGCACATACTATACGTACATTAGCTGTCTGTGGTGCTTATGCAATTTGTGTATGATACTGGCTGCTCTCCAGGGTCCAGATCACTAATACAGTAGTTCTATGGGCACCACACACCCATAGAACTTCTGTATATTAGATCAGGGCCCTGGAGAGCAGCCAGTATCCTATGCAAATTGCGTAAGCACCACAGACAGCTTCTCATTGAAGATGCTGTACTGTAAAATGCTTACGCAAATTGCGGAGCATTGTGGTCCTGATGCTGGAGTCGGCGGCTTGTAATAGAAAGAAAAAATGAAAGCCGACAATAGCGGCGGTGGGGTTAACAGCTAAGTTAACCCCTGACATGCCGTCCTGTGTGGACAGCATGTCTCTAGGGGGGGTGGACACCCCCCTAGAGACATGTTGCCCACATTCAATATTAATATTTAACCCTTTGTTCATCCCTGCTGCAGCAAGGGATGAACAAAGCCGCCGGCTGCCACAGGCATACACATATGCCTTGCGGCAGCCGCATGGACGCCCATAGGAGCCCATTATAGCAATCCCCGCTGCGGTTTCCTAGCCGCTGTGAAAACTGCAGCCTGCATGATTTTTACCGCAGGCTGCAGATCCGCAAGCGGTAACCGGATTGCATGTAGTGCAACCCGGTTATTATAATGGGCTCCAATGGGGAGCGGTTCCTGATCCGGTTTTGAGTTTTTTTACAGCTCAAAACTGGATGAGGATCTGAAACATTTAACGCATATGTGTCCCTAGCCTTAAAGGGGTTGCTTAGTGAAGATAACTTTTCATCTACCATACGCTCTAATTTACCTGTAACTCATGTATTCCAGACTCGTGCTACATATTAGTGAATTCATCAGGATGTATGGTGTCCTTGTGGTATCTGTTAATGAATACATCAGAATTTATTTGCACCTGATTGTATATATCAGTGAATACTTAAATTATAGAATCTGGTAGTTATATGTGTGTATGAATGTGCTCCATGCATGCATCTGTCTGCATGAAGATTCTCTGTGTTTCTTATGTAGGTACTAGCTGGGTGCCCGATGCACAATGCATCGGATTCTAGCAAGCGAGTCTCTGACTCGCAATGGCCGCTTCGCGCCATGTTCGCGCTGCTAAGGCGACTCGCCATGCCCGCTGCGGGGCATAGCGAGTCGCACTTGGAGCGACTCGCATGCGCTGCGCGGCCAATGCTTCGTTCGTATCCACATGACCACGCTGACTCGCAGCGAGTGCGGTCTCAAAGGGGCACTCGCTGCATTGTGATTATAATGATATGCTCTTTGTATAAATGTGTCTATATGTATGTGATCTGTGTATACATGTGTCTCCATCACTGGCAGCCACAGACAAAAGAGAGTCCCTGTCAAGAACAATATATGGGCTCTTTGTAGACCAATAGATCATAATAATGCACAATTCCACCTATTTTGGAGGTTGAAATGGACCACCTCACCCCTTGAACCTCCAGCTGCATAGGTTTCACGAAAGATAAGTCCACTTCTGGTCTGTATGCATGTCATCTGCGTAAACATACATGTATTTATATGTTTGTGCTTTGCATATATACTGTATATTATTACTATTATATATACAGGGTGGGCCATTTATATGGATGCACCAAATAAAATGGGAATGGTTGGTAATATAACTTTCTGTTTGTGGCACATTAGTATATGGGAGGGGAAAACTTTTCCAGATGGGTGGTGACCATGGTGGCCATTTTGAAGTCAGTCATTTTGGATCCAACTTTATTTGTTTTCAATAGGAAAAGAGTCATGTGAAAAATCAAACTTATTGAGAATGTCATAAGAAAAACAATGGTGTGCTTGGTTTTAACGTAACTTTATTCATTTATGAGTTATTTACAAGTTTATGACCACTTATAAAATGTGTTCAAAGTGTTGTACTTTGTGTTGTGCATTGTCAATGCAACCTTCTTCTCCCACTCTTGACACACTGATAGCAACATCACAGAATAAATGATAGCACAGGCTTCCAGTATCCGTTGTTTCAGATGCTGCACATCTCGTATCTTCACAGCATAGAAAATTTGTCTTCAATGAGTGATGAGGCAACCATTTTGTGAATAGTGAAGATAACAAACAAAACTACCGCTATTGGTCTGACACTAATCCACAGTGGATAGATCCCTCCAAGACAGTTGGAACACAAAAATTTAATGGTATGGTGTGGTATATTGGGTGAAAGATAGTGTGGCTATTCTTCATTAATGGAAACCTCAAAGCCACTGGATATCTGAATCGCACTGACTATCCAAATGATATCATACTCAACACTCTCCATATCCCCCTGCAGCCGGTGCCATCCCTGCTGTCTCCGCTGTACCGGCATCCGGTCCTATGAGTGTCACTGCATAGTGATGTCATCACCGCGCACTGCTCATAGGACTGCATGCTGACACAGAGCAGACAGTGGGGATGGCGCTGGCTGCAGGGAGCGATGGAGAGAGGTGAGCATGATATTGTTTGTTATTTGTTAAAGTGTGCGCCAGGGTGGTCGGCTCTGTGTTCCAGGTTTGGAGGACAGTGTGTACCAACATGGGGGACATATATACCAGCATGGGGGGTTCATGTACAAGTATGGGGGACACATATACTGATTGTAAGATGGACACTGGCATTATAGGATGGACCCCATTTAACACTTAAAAAAATGTTTTTCTCTTTTCTATCACCATGTTTATGGGCGTGTCTTATAATCAGGTGCGTATTATAAAGCGAAAAATATGGTATTTAATAAGAAAAGACATTAAGCAAAATAAGAGCATATCCCAAGAATATTTAAGTTATTTTTAAATAAAAAATCAATCATATGTAACTATATCGGCAAACAGTTGCTTACACCTAAAGCATTTTTTAAAGGACCGATTAACTCAAATGTCAGTTGTCATGTGAACCTAATGCCTCAAGTATGAATCCACCCAGGCCCGGTGCCAGAACCTGGCATACCCAGGCAGGTGTTGGGTCCCTGAAGAAGTGAAAGGGCCCACAGTTGTCTGTGAGTGGAATGAGAGACCCGCTAACACACTGCTGTCCTTTCTCCTCTCTTCTCTCCTGCTCTGCAGAGATGGTGATCAGTACACAGCAGGAGAGAAAGCATCGGGAGCTGAATGGAGGCTGAAGGATCTTGCAGTTCGAATCATGTGACTGATCACATGACTGAAATCAAGGTCCTGAAAGAAACTGCTTCTACAGCCTCCTGCAGCTCCCAGTGGCTCCTCTTCCTGCTCTGCACCAATCAAGATCAGGTGGGATGGTAATATGCATGTTTGTATCTGCATCTCCATGTGTGTGTATCTGTATGAGTGTATCTGTATGTGTGTATCTGTATATGTGCACCTGTATGTATACATGTGTGTGTGTATCTATATGTGTGTGTATCTGTATATGTGTATCTGTATGTGTGTACCTGTATGTGTGTGTGTCTGTATGTGTGTATCTACAGTGCCTACAAGTAGTATTCAACCCCCTGCAGATTTAGGTGGTTGACACATGCGGAATTAACTTGGCATTGTGACATTTGGACTGTAGATCAGCCTGGAAGTGGGAAATGCACTGCAGCCAAAAAGATTTTTTAATTTTTTTTTTTTTTTTAAAGCGTTAAAAGTTAATTCAGAGGGTCATTTATTATTCAACCCCTCAAACCACCAGCATTCTGTTTGGTCCCCCTAAAGTATTAAGAAGTAGTTCAGGCACAAAGAACAATGAGCTTCACATGTGTGGATTAATTATCTCTTTTGCCAGCCTTTTCTGACTATTTAAGACCCTCCCCTAAACTTGTGAACAGCACTCATACATGGTCAACATGGGAAAGACAAAGGAGCATTCCAAGGCCATCAGAGACAAGATCGTAGAGGGTCACAAGGCTGGCAAGGGGTACAAAACCCTTTCCAAGGAGTTGAGCCTATCTGTCTCCACTGTTGGGAGCATCATCCGGAAGTGGAAGGCTTATGGAACTACAGTTAGCCTTCCACGGCCTGGACAGCCTTTGAAAGTTTCCTCCCGTGCCGAGGCTCAGGCTTGTCCGAAGAGTCAAGGCTAACCCAAGGACAACAAGGAAGGAGCTCCGGGAAGATCTCATGGCAGTGGGACATTGGTTTCAGTCAATACCATAAGTAAGGTACTCCACCGCAATGGTCTCCATTCCAGACGAGCCCGTAAGGTACCTTTACTTTCAAAGCATCATGTCAAGGCTCGTCTACAGTTTGCTCATGATCACTTGGAGGACTCTGAGACAGACTGGTTCAAGGTTCTATGGTCTGATGAGACCAAGATCGAGATCTTTGGTGCCAACCACACACGTGACGTTTGGAGACTGGATGGCACTGCATACGACCCCAAGAATACCATCCTACAGTCAAGCATGGTGGTGGCAGCATCATGCTGTGGGGCTGTTTCTCAGCCAAGGGGCCTGGCCATCTGGTCCGCATCCATGGGAAGATGGATAGCACGGCCTACCTGGAGATTTTGGCCAAGAACCTGCGCTCCTCCATCAAGGATCTTAAGATGGGTCGTAATTTCATCTTCCAACAAGACAACGACCCAAAGCACACAGCCAAGAAAACCAAGGCCTGGTTCAAGAGGGAAAAAATCAAGGTGATGGAGTGGCCTAGTCAGTCTCCTGACCTTAACCCAATTGAAAACTTGTGGAAGGAGCTCAAGATTAAAGTCCACATGAGACACCCAAAGACCCTAGTTAACTTGGAGAAGATCTGCATGGAGGAGTGGGCCAAGATAACTCCAGAGACCTGTGCCGGCCTGATCAGGTCTTATAAAAGACGATTATTAGCTGTAATTGCAAACAAGGGTTATTCCACAAAATATTAAACCTAGGGGTTGAATAATAATTGACCCACACTTTTATGTTTAAAATTTATTAAAATTCAACTGAGCAACATAACTTTTTGGTTTGTAAGATTTATGCTTCTGTTAATACATCCTACTCTCGTTTGCAGTTTGAAGGCTCTAACTTATTTGCATCTTATCAAACCACCTAAATCTGCAGGGGGTTGAATACTACTTGTAGGCACTGTATATCTGTATGTGCGTGTGTCTGAATGGATATGTGTATATCTGTATGTATGTATATCTGTATGTGTGTATTTGTACGTGCATGTATTGACCATGTAACAGATTTTGTGTGTTAGTATGTGCATGTAGCAGACCTCTGTATGTATGTATGTGCATGTAGCAGAGAGGTGTATATATCTGTATGTACATAAATTGTACATGTAGCAGAGCTTAGTGTGTAGTGTACATGTAGTGTCCATGTAGCAGAGCTGTGTGTGTCTGTATGTGCATGTATTGTGCATGCCACACAGCTGTGTGTTTGTATGTGCATGTGGCAGAAATGTGTGTATCTGTATGTACATTTTGTTTGTATTGTGCATGTAACAGAGATATGTGTGTGTTTGTATGTTTTGTATTGTACATGTAGCAGAGCTGGGTATGTAGTGTCCTTGTAGCAGAGCTGTGTGTGTATCTGTATGTGCATGTAACAGAGCTGTGTGTGCATCTGGATATTCATGTAGTAGAGCTGTGTGTGTGCTATTTGTATTGTGCATGTAGCAGAACTCTGTGTCTACATGTGCATGTAGCAGAGCCATGTATGTATATGAGCATGTAGCAGAGCTGTGTGCATCATGTATAATTTGCAGAAAGATAATAATAGTAAGAAGAAGACACTAACTATAGATCTATTTCCTCCATATTCCACCCTGGTACATGAACTAATGACCCCTCAATTTTACACCTCTGGGGTAGCTTCAATTAATAATAAGAATAAAAGTCATAATCTTATTTTCTGCCGTCTATATCTGGGGTACGGCTTAAGGAGCAGACGTGCAGCAGCAAGGAGCGGTGAGGACAAAGTGTAATAGGGGCCCATTAAGAATCTTTCGCCCGGGGCCCACAAAAATCTGGAGCCAACCCTGACTCCACCTTAAGTATACAAAAAGAGAATATTTAAAGATATACTCTCTTCAAGAAACTTGTAAAATTAAAATGACAAAATTAGAAGAAAAAATATTAAAAATATATAATGAAATATTTAGTAAAATTTATTATTACAGAGTCCAATAGTTTTAGTTTGAGATACTTTAGGACACAGTATATAAGCACGTATAAGTATAGTGTAACAGTTTAAACGACTGACTTAAATGAGTTTCAAGTAGGCAGTAGTGCATTTAAATTGAGACAGTCACTTAAGGTGCCTAAATGCAGTGAAGGACTGTAGAAAAGCTGGAAGGATTTATATTTTCACTGTGCCCTTAGACATTCTTCTAATGCAAAACTAAATAATTCCAACTACATTATAATGCTCGCTCTTTGCCATGTCTCTACAACAGGAACACTTGTTTTCTGTCGGAAGTACTTTAAAATATATTCCAGAATGGCCTCGTCATTCATAATGAGATTTGCAGCAGGAAAATTTACAGCCATATACAAATGAATAGGCCATAAGGAGGCATAGTTCATTTATTTAATGGAAATGTCAATCCATTCCATTATTCTTTATGATAGTCATAAGCAATATACAGTAAGCGTGAGTAGTAGAATGTGGTCTACACACATTTAGTATTAATATCCTTCTGGGATTTGCTGTTTTTACTGATACTTTGTATCTAAATAATGGAAGCCTTTAACATTTTAAACATTGGGCAGAGAGGCTTTCCAAAACCAGTGAAATGCATAAGCAGAACAGTTTGTCACAGGAGCCGATATTATTATATTCTTTAGATTTTAGATATCCTTTAAAATAAAACAGTAACTAAGTTTGCACAACTTTAACTTCTGATATTTTTTCTTTTTATACTATTATTTCTATCTTCTGTGCTGAATAGCTAGGGATTGTTTTATTAATTAAATGAAAGCAATTTAAAGTCTTTATATTTTAATGACCACACCAAGCAAAGTAAACGGAGAGATCTAGAGATCAAGACCTATTAATAAGAAAAAAATTACCTACAAATTCTTATTCACTTTTAGAAAAATGTTAAAATCTTAGGCTGACTTCACACCATGATTTTTTCGGGTCCAGCGCTGTCCGGTGTGACCCGATTTTGTACTAATGTATGCCTATGGGGCCGGATGGGGTCAGATGGCAGTGATGTGCCATCCAGTTTTGGCCCTGTCTGGCAGCATCACGCTGCATTCGATTTTTGTCTCAGACCAAAAATCTGACAAAATCGTATCCTGCAGGATCCTCCGGGAACTGCGGCTAGCTCCCCGCTAGGCGCGATTCTGAAATTTCAGGACTGGGAAGCAGCATCAGCCACACTCTGCCTATTCCAGCAGAAAACAGGACAGGAGCACATATTAACCCTCCGGTTCTGTTCTGTCTGGAGCTGTCAGGCTGTGTCCGGTGCATCCAGCAAAACATCGGACACAGCCTGACAACAAAAAAACGTGGTGTGAAGCTAGCCTTAGAGTCCTCAGTGGTTGATATTAGGGATGAGCGAGTAGAATCGTTACTCTTTGGTAGTCGCCATATAGTAACGATATTCGGGCTACTCGCTACGCCCCGAGTTTCTTGTGATTACTCGGGAGTAGCAAGTAGTCCTTTCACTTTCGCAGTGTATCTATATATACACTGCAAAAGTGCACTAAAAATGAGTAAAAGTTATTAAAAAATAAAAAAATATCATACTCACCTATCCGATGGCTACACCAGGACCGGCAAAGAAGGCATCCGATCAACGAGAAGGACCTATGAGTCTGACAGCCAATCAGATAGCTGGTAGCGATCTGGTCAATCAGATGGCCAGATGTCACAAACCACATGATCGCTACCAGCCACCTGATTGGCCAGATTGCCAGGTCATTGATGCACGTTCAAGACCTGGCAATCTGGCCAATCAGGTGGCTGGTAGTGATCACGTGGTTTGTGACATCTGGCCATCTGATTGGCTGTCAGACTTACAGGTCCTTGTCGTTGATTGAATGCCTTCTTTGCAAGTCCAGGTGCAGCCATCGGATAGGTGAGTATGATATTTTTTAACAACTTTTATTTACTTTTAGTGCACTTTTGCAGTATATATATAAGATACACTGCAAAAGTACTCTCCCGCCCATTCACTTTCACTGGACTTGCTATACTCGCGACGAGTACTGAGTACCGGGACCTACTCGTTGCTAGTATAGCGAGTCCGATTATTGCAGTACTCGCTCATCTTCATCCCTAGTTGATACCTTTTAATGGCTAACTGAAAAGACGGTAACAAATAGCAAGTTTTTAAGATAACTAAGGTCTCTTCTTCATGATACCAGTCTGAAAAAGAGGCCTTAGTAGTCTGGTAAGCTTGGTATTTGTTACCATCTTTTTAGTTAGCCATTAAAAGGTATAAACCACTGAGGACTCAAAGATTTTAACATTTTTCTAAAGTGAATAAAAATATTTAGGTAATTTTTTTCTATCTATTGGCTAACACAATTTAAACATACAGGGGTTTGATAAAATAATGGAAACACCTGGAAAAATCAACAAAAGTTAGTTTAATATGGTGTAGGTCCACCTTTTGCAGCGATTACAGCCTCAACTCTCCGAGGTATGGATTCATACAAGGTGATATCATTGGCTCGGCGGATCTCCACGAAATAGCACCCCAGATCATCACAAAACCTCCGCCATGTTTTACGGTTGGGAGAAGGCAGTCTGGATGGAATGCTTCATTCGGCTGTCTCCAAACGTACACTCATCTGGAGGTCTGAAAATGGGGTAAACGATGATTCGTCTGAGAATATCACATGTTTTCACTGCTCGAGGGACCAATTCTGGAGGTTTGTACACTACTCTAAATGCTTGGAAACATTTGTCATTGAGAGCAGTGGTTTTCTAATTGCAGCTCTTCCGTGGAATCCAGATTTATGCAGGTCCTGACGAACAGTTTTCATGGAAACTGGGTTGTGTAGGTGTTCATTGAGCTCAGCAGTGATTTTCGGAGCCGTGGTCTTGCGACCCTCTCTCACAATTTGCTTTAGAGTCCGACGGTCTCTCTCAGTCAACTTTGACTTTCGGCCGGACCTGTGCTTTGCTGCGGACATTTTCCCATCTCTTTCAAACGCAGTCATTACTTTGGAGACAGTACCTCTTGACACGCCAAGCATTCGGGGACTTTCTGTTACACTAGCGCCTGCCATACGAGCACCAACAATTTGGCCTTTTTGAAAATCTGAAAGGTCAGCCATTGGTATCAGGTTCTCATCAATGTTCTTACAATTTGGCAAAACAAACAGTTAATTTATATACACATATCAATTAACACAAATAATCAACTACAAAACATTAACATGTCACGTTTTGTATGTTTATAACATGTTCGAAGATTATGATGCCAAAATGTTAGGTGTTTCCATTATTTTGTCCAACCCCTGTATATTTTCCATTATTCACTTTTAGCAATTTACTAAGAAGACCAAAAAAAAAAGTAATGTCATTAAATATGATATTATTTTCAAAAATCTAAAAATGTACATACATAATTGAGTGGAATAAAATTTTACCCAAAATTAAAAAACAATTGCACTACACAAAATGTGTGTTGACCTTGCACATGCTTGTGTAAGACCCATGATTTAGTGCTCGTGGTACCAATTTAAAAAATACAATAAAGACTGAACAGGTGACGGTATTGAGCGAAGAGACCAGAGTGATGAGTGGTAAGAGAGGTATAAGTATTTTTTTTTTCACATCCTACAGTTATTATGCTCTTGGGTATAAAGACAGACCACAGACCATAGCAAGAGATATTCAGTTCATTCAAAAAAACATTTTTGTGAATCGAATTTCACAGAAAAATCCAACCAACATGTAAATTAAGATTTTGCCTGATTAGCTAATTCCTATAAAAACCAGTGTTAAAATTAGAGATGAGCGAACTTTGCTTGAACATGTTCAACAATTTTTAATCTGGACCGAATTTGGCAATGTTCGCTCAGCCCCTTGAACTCGAACATTTTGCTGAAAAGTCGGAAATTCAGGTCTTGTTCAGTAATTATAATTGTTCGGATGTGTATAGGATAGAAGAATTAGTGCAAATGCAGTAATGCTTCTGTTCTATGTTATGCTCCACAGACAGACACACAAACACACATAGATCACCTTACCAGTCTCCCTCTGCTTGCTTGCTTCCGGGTCTGCTCTCCCGTGCTTCCTCTCACTCACTTCGCTCATTTGTCTTTTTGCATATTCATTTCACTGACTGGGCGACAGCCAATCACAGATGCTCATGCTCTGTGAGAGTGTCTGTGATTGGCTTTTGCAATTAGACTGCATTTTAACAATTTAGATGGTGTCTGTGCTTGGTTGTCATACACATTAATGTATGGCAACCAACCTGGGTGTAAAATAAATAAATAATGGGAAAAAAATGCATAGGGATCAGGTGTATTTTTCAGTCTCAGCACAGATAAAGCGGACAGCTACAAGCTGCCACACTCAGCTACCTATGTTTGAGGCAGCAATGCACAACTAAAATAAAAAAGTATAGCGTAGAACCGCTCTACTTGAGATGCCTTGATGTGGCAGAGTGGCTCAGAAAGATTGATCCATTTTTTTGCCAAAATCTCAAATATTTACATTATACAGTTTGGAGGGAATATGTGCATTGCATAATTTTTTATTACAAATTTTTTGCCTGGTGGTGCTGGCTCTTTTTGCTTATTTGAAAATATTTGGGTTATATAAGAAATTTGTTTACTGATGTTTTGTTGATTTACATATTTCATGTAGTGTTCTTTCCGTTTATGAGTGTGCCTCCTTTTATCTGTTGGTAAAATGTGTCTATGGTGCAGGTACCTGCAAGTTTTTTAATTTTATGTGTACTTTTAGAGATTTCACCAGATCGTATGCTTTTCTTTCTCCCCTTTGCCTGGGGGTCCTTACTACACAGCAGGAGTACTCGGTTGGTCTAAAGTCTGGAAGCTGACATCTCTCTTAAGGCGGCATCACACATGTCAACCAAGGCTACGATGTCGGAAGCGATGCGCGGGTGCACGCTCGCTTCCGACATCGCAGCCTTGGTGTCACATGGCAACATGTTGCCACTGACGTAGCAGCAATGTGGGCGGAGCCATCGCTCGCTGGGCTGGAATCAACCCAGCGAGCGAACCGCAGCAATACTGCAGTATAGGCTGGATCACCGCCAACATCGCTATTGCAGTGTCAGACGGCGCGATCCAGCCTAATCACTGTTTGCAGATTGACAGGTTTACGTTCATACTGGTAAACCTGTCAACCTGCGACCAGCGATAAATCGCAGTTGCGTCGAGCTGTCACACAGCACAACGCACTTTCTATATCGCGAGCGACATCGCTGATGCATCACTTTTAGGCGATGTCACTCGCGATATTGACACGTGTGACACCGCCTTTAGCCTCAGGTCTTAATCCCGTTAAAAGTTAATTGAACTATTTTTCTGTGTTTGTGTTTATTTCTTTTGGCTTACAGGGTTATTTATTGAGGGTGTTTGATAAACACCTCTTCGTTACTAACCCAGAGATTGATGGTAGCTGGGATGTTTGACAAATCTCAGCTGTCATGAGCCCCATATATTACCCCAATTGCCACCGCACTAGAGTAACCAGGAAGAGACAGTTAAAGTGCCAGATTTTGGCAAAGTCACTGAAAGTTGGGTAAAATGTGTAGTTTGGTGTAACTAATGTTTATAGAATTAGGCACTTTCAAACTTTTAATTAATTAAAGTAATATTTATCCCCTAGTGGTTTATAGCAGAGAGGTTCAAGAAAATGGAACCCCTTTTATGCAAAAGCTAAAATAAATGATAATATTGTGGTGAACCTGTGCTTAAAGCATCGTTTCTCTCTAGTTAAAGCAATTAATATATATTTATTGAAACAAAAAAGAAATATAAAATCACATTTATACCACAAGAGTACCGGTATGTTAAAATTCTAAAAAAGATCATATATACACTAAAATAAGCAAAAATAAAATAATAATTCGATTGAACTATGTAGAGAGACTAGCTGTAGAGCCCGACATTGCCTGGGCATAGTAACTAACTGTTCTTAGTTATAAGTTTTATAAGCTGAGTGTATGTCTGTGTGTGTATGTATGTCTACTATACACATAAATCCTATTCCCCCACACCTCCCCCTCAACCCGCCCCATCCACCTACGCCCCTTCAAATCTACCCCTCACCCCTGCCTCACCACGAAACTTCCCCTACCCCCAAACCTGCCCCAGCACCCTCCTTCACTATGCAGAGTAGGCTGGGCTTGCCTTGTGACTATGTGGAGTGGGCAGGGCTATGTGGAGTTGACACATGTGGCTTGACGCATACAACACCCACACACATAAATGATAATAATAATAAATCTTTATTTACTTAGCGCCAATATATTCTGCAGAGCTTTACAATACAGTGATATACAAACGATCATATGTAACAATGAAAGATTTACAATACAGTAAGTAATTCGAGAGATCACTATAAAAAATTAAATGCGCTAACCAGAGAATCAATGTAAAAAGTACAATACAATAATTAAAGCAAAAATAAGGGTGACCCTGCTCAAACGAGCTTACAATCTACAACAAGATGGGGTTACACCAAATACAGGGGTTTATTAAAGTGATGGTCCAGGCACCTTGAGGAAGAGGGGGGTAGAAATGAAAGGTCACCAGACAGTTTGTATAGAGCTTTTGGATTTGGTGGAGTTAGAAGAAGTATTATGACCAGAGAGATTGTGAATGTGCTATATACAGTACAAAAGACTTCTATTAGGGAGCATGAAAGGCCACCTTAAAAAGAAGTGTTTTAGGGAGCATCTAAAGCTATGCAAATTGTGGATAGACCTGATCTCTTGGGGTAGAGCATTCCAGAAAAATGGTGAAGCTCGGGAGAAATCCTAGAGCCAGGAGTGGGAGGATGGGATTAGTGCATATGTTAGTCGAAGGTCATTTGCAGAATGTAGAGAGCGGGTAGGGTGATAGACAGAGATGAGGGAGGAGATGTATGGAGGTGCTGCACTGTGAAGAGCTTTGTGGGTGAGAACAAGCAGTTTGAAATGGATCCTGTAGTGTATGGGCAGCCAGTGCAATAACTAGCACAGAGCGGAGGCTTCTGAGTAACGATTGGCCGTGTAGGTGATCCTGGCTGCTGCATTAAGGATGCACTGGAGAGGGGAAGGTGTAGAGAGGGGAAGGCCAATTAATAGAGAATTGCAGTAGTCAACACGGGAATGGATTAGAGTCACGGTGAGGGTTTTCATTGTTTCCATGGTGAGAAAGGGGCGGACTCTAGAAATGTTCTTCAGGTACAAGCGACAAGAGCGGACAAGAGATTGTGTATAGGAGGTGAGGGAGAGATCGGGGTCAAACATACTGTAACACCAGACAGTGAGCCTGCTGCCTAGGCGTTATCATGGTGCTGCATACTGAGAGAGACATATCAAATTTAAGGAGGATAGTGGAGGGCGGGAGCAGAAGTTCAATTTTAGAAAGGTTGAGTGCAGACATGATGTTGGAAACTGCAGCTAGACAGTCATTGGTGTTGTGTAATACAGCAGGGGTAAGGTCAGGGGCTGAAGTGTATAATTGTGTGTCATCAGCATAGAGATGGTACTGGAAGCCAAATTTGCTGATGGTGTGTCGAATAGTGATGGGCGAATCCTAAATTACTCGGAATCGCTTGACTCTAGCGAGTCCGAGCCCAGGACTCGCTACTCGTTGCGAGTCTAGCGAGTCCAATGTTAATGAATGGGGAAGCGAGTAATAGCGAGTAGTGTGAGATTTACAAATCGCAGATGTGTCTCGGAAGCTTCAGCCTGAAGCAATCCTAGTTTTGTCATTTATTTGCATTGATCGTTTACTTTGTAAGTAATCGCTGACTCGCACAGATAAGATCCTGTCTTCTCTGTGTTCTGGCTGCCCCAGCTCCAGGGTCCTAGAGCCTGCCTGCTGCCTGATGTAGCAGTGCTGAGATTGTTCTCAGTCTGCTCATTCCCTGTGTACAGACATGAATGTCTGTGCACAGAGATGATGTAGCAGAGCTGAGATTGTTCTCAGTCTGCTCATTCCCTGTGCATAGAGATCTATATATATGCACAGGGGATGTAGCAGAGAGGACATCGCGTTTTGGATTGCGTCGGACGGAAGAGGATTTTTTTAATTAAAGATGGAGTCTCTAATGGCTTTTTTTTTTATTTCTAATAAAAAATTTTCTTTGTGTTGTGTTTTTTTAAAACAATTTAATAGAAATTCATGGCGGTCATGTCTAATATTGGCGTGACCGCCATAAATTTCGGGCTTAGGGCCAGCTGATAATACAAAGCTGGCCCTAACCCCTTTATTACCCAGCGTGCCACCGCTACCAGGGCCGCTGGAAGAGCGGGGTTCAGCGCCAGAGGATGGCGCTTCAATGAACGCGCCATCGTCTGGGGCGGCTGCGGGCTGCAATTTGCAGCGGGGGGTGCCCAGAAAGCTTGGGCATCCCTGCGCTGCGGATTCCAGCCCCCAGCTGCTTAGCTGTACCTGGCTAGACATAGAAATTGCGCGGAGCCCCACGCATTTTTTTAAAATTATTTCATGAAATTCTGAGATTCTGACTCTGAAATTCATGAAGTAATTTTAAAAAAATGCGTGGGGCTCCGCGCAATTTCTATGTCTAGCCAGGTACAGCTAAGCAGCTGGGGGCTGGAATCCGCAGCGCAGGGATGCCCAAGCTTTCTGGGCACCCCCCACTGCAAATTGCAGCCCGCAGCCGCCCCAGAAGATGGCGCGTTCATTGAAGCGCCATCCTCTGGCGCTGAACCCCGCTCTTCCAGCGGCCCTGGTGGCGGTAGCACGCTGGGTAATAAAGGGGTTAATACCAGCTTTCTTATACAAGCTGGTATTAAGCCCGAGATTCTTAATGTCAGGCCACATTTGACCCAGCCACTAAGAATCTCCAATAAAGGGTTAAAAAACAGAGAAAATTTTTTATTTGAAATAAAAAAAAAGCCATTAGGGACTCCATCTTTAATTAAAAAAATCCTCTTCCGTCCGACGCAGTCCAAAACGCGATGTCCTCTCTGCTCATCCCTGTGAATAGATAGATGTCTATGCACAGGGAATGAGCAGACTGAGAACAATCTCAGCACTGCTACATCATGTCTGTGAGCAGGCGGGCTCTAGGACCCTGGAGCTGCACAGAGAAGACAGCTGGACTCGGCTCGCAAAGAAACAGCAGTTACTTTGCGAGTTTCCCTGCTATCACTGGCACAGTAGCCGAGTCTAATGCAAACAATGGCAATCCTAGTTTTGTCAGCGTTTCTGACAAAACTAGGATTGATATTGATTTACATTGGACTCGTGCGAGTAATCACTGGGAAACTCGCAGAGTACCGAGTCCTGCGAGTCCCTTACTACTCGCCGAGTAACGAGTCCTAGCGAGTAGATTCGCCCATCCCTAGTGTCGAATCTGGGCCATGTAGAGACAAAAGAGAAGAGGGCCAAGGACTGAACCCTGAGTGACCCAAATAGGGAGAGGAAGAGGAGAGGATGTGGAGCCAGCGAATGATACACTGAAAGAACGGTCAGAAAGATAGAAATATAACCAGGGGAGAGTGGTCTCCTTATGCCAATGGAGTATAGCATAGAGAGTAGGAGATGGTGGTCAACAGTGTCAAAAGCTGCAAAGAGGTGTAGAAGAATAAGCAGAGTGTTCACCATTACGTTTTGTCATCAGAAGGTCATTGGTCTCTTTGATGATGATGTAGAACGTAGAGGGCGGAAACCTGACTGTAATGGATCTAGAAGAGAGTGAGTGGAGAGGTAATGGGTGAGGCAAGTGTAGACCAGGCACTCCAGGAGTTTAGAGATGAAGGGGAGATTGGAGACTGGTCTACAGTTATTTGTGCAGGATGGGTCAAGAGACGTTTTCTTTAGTAATGGAGTAATGATAGAATGTTTGAAAAAGGAGGGGAATAGGCCAGAAGAGAGGGAAGAGATTGAACATTTTGGTTAGGTGAGTAGTGACGACCAGAGAGAGGGACTGAACGAGGTGTGAGGGAATGGGGTCAGTGGTGCATGTAGTGGGACGAGGGGAAGAGAGGAGCTTTTGAGACTTCTTCTTCTGTAACTGGGTCAAATATGGAGAGTGAGCCAGAGGAAATGTGGGGAAGAACGGCAGTAACAGTGCTTGGAGGCTGGAAGCTGATTTCCTGGTGGATGTTGTCTATTTTCTCCATAAAGTAAGAAGTCAGATCATCAGCACAGAGGTCAGTGATAGTGGCCCGCACTTTAGGACTAAGGAGAGAGTGAAAGGTGTCAAACAGTTTTTTAGGATTGTGTGGATAGTGATGAGATCAGGTGTTATGAACCGGTGACTCAGGAGTAACATTCAGATTCCGTAGAAGTCGTTTGTAACTGTACTGACCGCAATCCCTGACTACACACCGCAACTAGAAGTAGCCGTGGGATGTAACTATCCAGATCTAGACACCTCTGCACAGCCGGAGAACTAACTGCTCCTAAAGATGGATGCAGGAAAATCTGTCTTGCCTCAGAGCAGAACCCCAAAAGAATAGCAAGCCCCCCACAGATATTAAACGGGAAACAAGAGACAGAAAAACAAACACAGGCAGAGTATAAGGTTTAGCAAAAGAGGCCACACTAGCAATATAGGAAAGACAGGATATAATACTATTGCAGTCAGTATAAAACACTATCAAAAATCACCAACGGCAGATATTACAAAAATTACCCTGAGTCACTAAGACTCGGCAAACTCTATATCAGCAGACTTCTATGAATCAAATGCCAGCAGAACTGGAAATAACAGATAATAGTGAATGGTAACATTCCTAGGAAGAAAACTTCCTATCTGAGAGCAGATAAACAAATATACAAACTAGATAGCAGAACCTTAAGCACACAAAAGTGTGCCACAAATTATCAAAAAACCTTTCATTTATCTTGTAAAGATCTCCACAGAGCAGAAAAAACCAGAGAGATGTGAACTCCTCCAGGAACAAAAGACAACTGGCAAGGAATGATCCACTTCCAACCATTATATGCTCCAAGAACCAGATTGCCAAACCCCATCACATGTGAAGCCCAAACAGTCAGCTGCATCACCAGCAACAACCGCCGGAGGGAGCTCCAATGAATTCACAAGAATCTGGGTGGTGAAGTAGGTTTGTTTGGCAAGGTGAAGGGCAGAGTTGTTGGTTTTCAGCATGAATTTATAATTGATAAAGTTTTCTGATGAGCGAGTTTCCTCCATACACATTCAGCACTCCTAGAGCATCGCTGGAGGAATTGAGTTTGCGATGTGAGCCAAGGCTGTTTTATTCTATGTTTGCAGGTTCTGAGGGTGAGAGGCACTACTTGGACCAGGGTGCTTCTGAGAGTGTCATTGTAGTGGGTCACAGCCAGATCAGGACAGAAGAAGGAAAGTGGGGACAGTGATGAGAATAAAGAGTCTGTGAATGTATGATTGTTAATGGCCTGTAGATTTCTGGATATGTGATAGGTAAGAGTGTGCGAGGTGTTCAAGAATTTGTGATCATGAAGGAGAGAATGTTGTGGTCAGAGTGGAGAAGAGGTGAATTATCTAAGGACAGAGCCAGGTAAAGACTAGGTCAAGAGTGTTACCATCCTTGTGTAAAATAAGAATGCGCATATAGGGTCTTATATTAATTAGACACTGTTGCTTACAATGTGGAATTGCTCACCTTGTCCAGTTGTGAGACTCACAACTGGTTGAAAAGCGTTAAAGCAGCTGCCGCATGGACCGCACTCTCACAGGTAACCATGGTCGCAATGCAGAGTTTCTTGGACGAAGTGCGTCACTGTCCGCACTGCTGCTCCAGGACAGAAAGGAACCAAGACACAGGGATGTCTGGATCAACTTATTGTTTTATTATCCGATGCGTTTCAGAACCACATACCGAGCTCCTTCCTGATGTTCCCTGAGGATGGAGCTCGGTATGTGGCTCTGAAACGCATAGGATAATAAAAACATAAGTGCAGACAGTGAGGCACTTCGTCCAAGAAAATGTACCATCCTTGTGTGACTCAGAGGTTGAGAGCTGTGAGAGGCCAATAGAGGTGGTTAGAGATAGGAGCTGGGATGCAAATGAGGAGATGGGACTGTTTATGGGGATGTTAAAGTCTTCCAGAATAAGGGTTGGTAATTCTGAGTACATGAAGTGCAGCAGCCACGCTGAAAAATGATGGAGAAAGTGGGTGAGTGAACATGACGGGTGGTATACAACCGCTACTCTGAGGGGGATGGAAGATCCTAATTGTGTGGACCTCAAAAGAAGGGAATGAGAGTGATGGGGCTGGAGGGATGACCTGGAAAGTACATTGTGGGGACAGGAGTAAGGCGACTCCATGTCTGTTCCTAGGTCTCGGGTAATGGGAAAAATGTAAGCCGCCATGAGAAATAGCAGCGAGAAGTCGTGTCATACACTCAGCTTTATATATTAGATAATATGCCGGCTGGTGGTAATATCTAAAGAATGATCAAAAATGGTAGAAACTGCACCAATCTGAGAGTATAAATCAATCTATAAAAATGACCTGGTGTAACTCATATGAATCCTCATTATTGCATAGTAATGAAGAGTTTCCCGTATGCAGTACATCCTCCTTTTTGCACTTAAATGATTAAATGCCCATAGTAGTTCAGAAAATGTCTCTCTGTTACGATAGATATGCTCCACTTTAGAAAATATTGAATGCATAAAATTTACCTTGGGGCATAGTCTGATAATAGTCTAATTGATTTCACATTTTTCTGTATTCCTGATATTCAGTAGGAAAATCGCTATGTTGCAACAATTAGATTCAAAGTAGCAA